>OMKX01001057.1:0-11826 GCA_900302425.1 Brosme brosme
CTAAATCCCCTACATGCACGCACTCACACACGCCGATGCACACACGCACACACACACGCACACACACACGCACACACACACACACGCACACACAAAGCCCGGCCTTGTGGACCACATATCTCATGAAATGTGTGGTAATCCTTATCATGTAGTTGCTCATGCTCCCTTCCTTTCATTCTCTCAATCACCTTGGCTCCCTCCCTGTCTTTCTTTTATTCTCACTCCCGCACTCTTCCCGCATTCTCACTCCCGCACTCACTCCCGCACCCTCCCTTTCTCTCTCACTCTCATGCTCAACATCCCCTGCGCCATCTCTCCATCTAGCCCTTTTAAAACACATACAAATACATTCCTTGTTGTCTTGTAATTCAACATTGGACAGCACATTTTAATCATTCAGCAAATTATCCACACAATAACAACCAGAAACATCAAGAGAGGGTGTTGAGAAATGAATTGATTTGTTCAGAAAAAAACATACAATACATACATTTCTTACTGGGAGAATACATTTACACATTGCAACCTACTAAGTTGGTGTTGAGCCTTGTTTTTGGTGAATGGTTGTTTCATTGTTGTTGTCTTGTGTATGTGCATGTACACCAGCTATATCTCTGGACTAACATATTCAACAGTCCATCAGACCGTGACAAGCTCCTGACATCTCCTCCGCCTTTGAGACACAAAGCCCAACGCAGACGCGGATAAGATCTGTCTGGCTCGCCGTCAACACAGCAAGAGAACGCCGAGAAAATAAGCATAGTTAAAAGTCCTGCTCCCAGCGAGCCTTCACGGGCAGACTGACAAGGTGAAATCCTGTCACAAAGTTCTGCAGTCTCTTTGAGCCATTTACTACCGCGCCCGTCCAGAGTCCTGGGAATACGACTCAGGGGCTGTCTGTTGAGGATCATCCAATTAACACCAGCATGTCTCTGGGCTTAGCACAATCCATTCCACCTACTAGAAGAGGTGATGCAGTAAATAACCGTACGGTAACCATTGTCGCCTGCCATCCTAATCTTTTAATGAGGACTAATATTTGAGTATGAAAATTTTTTCATCAAAGGCACAGCAATTGAAAATGTGCAGGAATTCATCATCGAATGTTGGCTCAGAGCGTATTCCGCATACGGGTGGTTTGTAAGGACCATAAAATGACTTCATGCTGAAAAATCGATTGTACAATAGGTCACTGAACTCGCGGTAGGTATGTCATCCAAAACACATGGAAATACTGAACCTGCCCTTGCTTAACTGCACATATGAAGGACCAAAACATAATGAATCCATTAATTACAAAACAGATGTAGCCGCAAGTCTCGTGCAATCCACCCACTCAAGTGGGTAAAGTCTATCCAATCATACACTGGTATGAACCAAGGAGAGACACTCAGTAGAACAGCAGTCCACTCAAGGAAAAATCGAATATGCAGTAAGCTGCAAGTCTTGGGGGACCAAGCCAGAGCAAACCCAGGCAAAATATTCCAACTCTCCGTGGACGCGACCTGATCAAACTCAGCTCTCTGGAGCAACGAAGTGACAGTTGGCTGTTTTACGGGGCTTCGGTGCTGCCCTGTGTGAAACATTTCCGAGGGTTGCACACATCGCATGCACAAACAGTACTTCCGCCAGTAGGTACCAACATAAAGTCTCTTTATAAGTCACTTCGCGCTGACATAAATCTGGCATCTACTCCCCAACTTCAGATTTTATTTGAGTTAGCCCTCACCCAAGAGACCAGACTCCCTTTGCCTTTCAAAGCCTGATCAAACGTGAGACTGACGCTCTTTTAAACTTGCTGCCGCGAGGCTGTGCCAAAAGTTAAATGACAGTAGAGGCTCTATTCTAATGACACTATTGTTTTCACATCATTTGTATGCAAATAAAGAGCTATATGCAGTTGAGGGAATAATACGGCCATCCGACACACTATTCAACCTTTGGTTTTTCGCAAAAAAAAACAAAGGCATCTGGTTTCCCCCGGAATAATCTTATGGCCACTCGGTATCCCTCCACCTCCACTCCTGAGGCTGCTGAATCCCCTTAGCCTTAGCAAGGACCTAGACTGGAGAAAAAAGGGAGTTTGTGTTTGACTTCTACAGGTTCATAGGGAGTTCAGAAAACTGCAAAAGCAGGCGAGAACACCCAAAAAGCAGCTCTTTTGCATTTTTAAACAAGGCATGTGCTGGGATTGAGTTTGACATTACCAGCATGCAGCGGTGAGACCAATATGTTATTTTTTTTTCACCAGTGATCGGGCACTGCAAACTGACATTGTATTTCAGCCTGTTCCAGCTTCCACTCGCTTTCTACCCACAATGAATGACAGCCTATTAAAACGATAGCACGGTTAGTGTCATGAAGCCTGCCTAAGCCTCTTATACCACGATAGAAGGGAGTTCTCCTAAAGTACATGAGAACGAGAATCTCAGCCTTCAAAAAAAATTGTAATTGAAAAAAGAGAGAAAGACACCGGTTTCTCGTTCATATGGATTTCCGATCTTGCAGCATATTGGCTAAACATACAAATGCTGGAATTAATTTTTATGTTGATATCAGTGGAGGTGACAGAGCAGCCTTAATGAGAGCGAGAAATTCTTTTAATTCTGTTCTGTTCAATCCAATCAAGGCATCCCCGGCACATGTGTGAACGCGAGCGGGCTTTCCAGGCGCATCATGCACATCACGTTACTGTCGGATCCGGTGCTAGCGCTGGCTTAGCAAACAGTGTCATTTAGATGCACAGTGTGCAGGACGCCTCGCTGGGCGGAGATGGACCTCCCTCCGCTGGTGTCAGTCCACAGAGATGCGCGTCTGTGGCAGCAAATGTACTCATAATTGCCTTCCCTCCGTTCAACTTGTCATTACGGGCAGAGGGGGAGGTGTCAGCCAGACACTTGTTTGAAAAAAAAGGGGATAATATTCGGTTAGCTGACATCCGTCGGCATTCGTAACACACGGTCTCCGCCTTAACACGCAGTGCAGTTGAGTTTGTGTGTTACCTATGCTGACGTTGTTATGCCTACATCTGAGTACGTATAGTGCGTATGCTAATTGGGGTTGAGTTGTACCCGGTCTTTATCTAAAGGGGGATATGCTTGTTTGTTGGCACTTGTTCTGATATATTTCAGAGTGGAGCTTTTATGAAATCTTCCATTCATGCGATACAATGGGATTTCATGAGTGATGTGTCCACACTTCATAGCTACATCTAAATGGAACATGTATATACAAACAAACAGGAATAATACTGTGTGCTTACAGTAGCTCTGTCTTTGAATATGTTTAATTTGAATACTTGGCCAAGGACAACATATTTTTTCCATGGAATAAATGGTGGCAGTAAAAGGTTCTGGCTGAGCCACAGATATAAAGGATTTACCAGTGCCATTTCCATTCTATTAAATCTGAGGCACTAATAGATGTGTAGGCCATTCTGGTTACTTTCTTCCTTCTACGACACTAGAGTTGGTCCCAAATCGAATTCAGTCAATTATTTGTATTAGTAGTTTTCAAGTCCTGGGGGGGAAATATCCTTTTCATTTGCTGGTCAGATTCAGAGCATAAATTGTCATGGTTAGAACTGGATTTACTCTGATCTTTGTAACAGGAAATCGGCATTCAGTATTTCTAGGAATCCCGACTCAAGACATCTGGCTAACGTGGAAATGTGACTGGAACAGGGCCCGGGTTCATAATTCCCCAGAAACTTGGAATGGAAAGTAACCCCAATTACTGGAAGCTGTAGTTTGGAATGCTGGCATGGCTCATCCAAACTTTAAACTCTCCCTGGCCCGACAACATGATAATCCAGCTGTTACAGACTGCATTACTATCTGCTGCCTAACTGTTGATATATATGTGTGGAAACCACACTCTACCTGATTCCCATTGCGTCCACACAGTTATGTTGTGAACCACTCGCTTAATGTACGGCGATGATGACGCATACTGTGTACAGGAACAATTAAAGTACATACCGAAAGTAGAAATAGCCTAACACTAGTGTTTCAACAAAGAGTATACTTTGGTTTTATTTTTTGTGCCAACTCTATACGAAGGTATTACGCCAAGTGCATATTATGTCTAAGAGCCTAAGATACTTTAATTATAGCGGTGCATTGTTCGTGTGGAATTATGAGCTCCAGTAAGGATAGAGAAGGGAACAGTATAATTCAGATATATGCCTGAGATAAAACGATGGCAGTGTAGTAGAGTTGGTAGCTGTTCTGTTAATGAGTGTATTTGGGTGCTTTCCACAGCATGCTGACTTTTCTCACAGGAAATGGAACACAAGCTCATAAAACAGCATATTAAGGACTTCAAGGTTCAGGACAAATGCAGTGGGCTACAATGGCCTTAATACAAAGGAGTTTCCAAACACGCCAACACAAAAACACACACACCCACGTCACGCAGTAGGATAGAAAGAGAAAAAGTAATCATTCTTTCCCCAAGCCCTGGAGCTTGAACAGTACCACCAGACTCCAGAGATAGCTTAATCTAACTAGGCATCTGGAGGAAGAGAAAGAAAAAGAACATAAAAAACCACAAACACCAACAGTCAGACGAGCCTGTATGCATATCTTAGCAACGGCGGAACAGAACAACGGGAACAAATCAAAGAAGAATACGTACGAGGCACTGAGCAGCGCACTTACAGCTGTGCAACTCTAATATGCTCTCAGCCCATTACAGAATCACAACAGAATTACAGTGAAGAGGGAGTGTAATGTGCTGAATGTTAAGCTGGAGGAAAAAAACGAAAGACGTGAGGCACGCATGCATATTCCACTGGGGCAGGAGTTAAAGCCCAATTCATTTCTATGCCATAAATCCGGAGGATAACGGCGCCAGCCTTAAGGTGACGGGGGGAGATCAATTTCTTCATCAAAAAAAAAAGTCAGCCGTTGGATATTAATGTTTTGTTGCAACTTCATTTGCACATTAATTTACATGTGAAGCACTGGGGATCACAGGGACTTATCTTGTTCCCGGAACTGTCATCTGTCGAGATGTCACGGCTTATTGTAACACGAATTCGTCGATCATTCGAAAGGTTACTCGTTTTTTGTCGACACCGGAGCCGTCATGGACGTTATTAGGATTTGAAAGCCGTATTTCAGCAGCTGTCTGCACATGGTTCATACGTTGCACTATAAGCTGTATCAATAAATCTTAAGATTGTTTGATCTTTGAATTAGGACTAATATTGCCAAAATGCTCCTCAATCATGAAAATCATGAAGGAAGCAAGAAGATGGCAAATTATATCCAGGGAGGGAAGCCTTGGCCACTCTTGCTGAGTCCAAATTAAGGAGGCCTTTTGTTCTCTCTCTCTCTCTCTCTCTCTCTCTCTCTCTCTCTCAATATACAATGCAGCAGCTTTCCCGATTTACTTAGGATCCCACACACGATGCGGACATACCTTTGGAGGAAAACAGAGTCAAGAGGCACTGCAGTGTGCTACTCATGGATAACTCACTGATTGAGCAGGAGAGCTAATTACATGGGTAGAGTGTCTCAGGATGCTTTCTGTGCCTCTCAGCTTCTTCTGCATTCCAAGGACCCAACTCCCACTGATCCAATGCCAATTGGACACAGCCTAAAACCCTAAGAACGCACAACACATGCACAGACAACATCCTCAATCCTTTATTTACCTCGGCAATGTATTCATTATCGTTAAGCACGAGGAGAAGGTATCCTCATCAAATCGAATGCATTGATTAAGGTTTACGACTATGAACATACCTTATCTGGTTCGCAAATTTTAATCTACAAGACTGAAAATAAGTTTAGCCGAAAGGGGAGGCTAACTTATTTAGACAAAATGTTCCACAATCACATGTTGTTTATCAGAAAAAACAACAACCACAACATATGTTCATTTTAAATTGGAAAGATGCAAATGCTTGCATGATGAGCAGCTCCCCGGCGGACCCGAGTCATCCCATGGAGATGTACTACTGCATCATGGGTACCCATCACATCACTGGCAAACGTTATTAAAGCAGAGAACGTGGGATTTGAATACCATGTGGGATATTTATATGTGCTTATAGCCAAAGACATACAGTACACAGTTATTCAGCAAACGGAGGATGAACTGATAGATACCCATGGACTTAAAAATACAAACCAGTGAAAGAGATCAGATATCCGTAATTCTGGACTTTGCATTTCATACAATATGTATGTGCACAAGCTATAGTATATCTTCAAAAACAATTTGAATATTGATGTGAAAAACACTTTTGGTCTTTTCAGTTCCAGTCGGGCCAGTATGATCCGATCGTTCAGGCCGTCTACGAAGTGCACACTAAGACACTCGGTGAAATGGCCTGCCTGTCAGAACCAGCTCTGTCAAGCGCAATGAGTTGAAGTTGAACCAAACGTATCCTGAATCCAAAAGAACATTGGCTCTGCGTGCCAACTCTCACTCCTCGCTCTCTACTCAACTCTACACAATAGCAAAACCAGGTAAAATCCCCCCCGCCCCCCACAGAGCTTTTCCTACGGTGTTGGCATGCGTGTTTCACATTCGGCGCTTCGATGCGAGCGATTCTGCCAAACAGGGGTTTGAAACAAAAGCCTATATGTGCCTATTCCCCAAAGGAGAGAACAAAATAAATGAGTTCACGGTATATTGCGTTGCATAGTTCCCTGTTTGGAGTACAGCGTGGATGAGGAGTTTGCTGGAGGATGGCGAAGCGTGACGGCGAAAACAGCCACGCCTCAGTGGTTTGCTTGGCAAGGTCACTGGCGCCACCTTGGAAAGCTTTTGCATTGTGTTTATGTTTATTTCTCTGGCCTACCAAACGCCTTCTAATAAGGAAGGAACTGATTGTTGTTAGCGCGCTGTTTGTTGAGTCTTTCCGTGCGGCAGGCATAGTTCACGTTTGTGATTCGTACGGTGATATGAATGTTTAATGACGCCCTGGCATTTAGCGGAGAATGCAAAGCATAGCTGGAAAGACACATGCATTTTAAAAGTTCAGGCAGCTTGGTATCAAATATCCAGTGTTTTTGTGTTACACGTCGCGTTTTCAATAGAAATGGTAACAGCAAAATAAGTGATGGGGAAACCTTATTGATTCCTCAACTAAATGTCCCTCAACTAGATTTTATCAATCTTAACATTGCTATGTATATATATGTATGTGTGCTCAATCTTGCATTTCCTAATTCATTGGAATTCGGATGTGTTGACACATTTTGATGATTATTAGAACTAGATAGATATATTTCTAATAGATCTAGGTCTAATAGATCAGAGAAATAAGTGAGTTTTTGATTATTTACCATGTTTGAGCACGATAAATGTATTCGCACATAATCCTACTCGATAGCCACATCAACCAGAGTGTACGCAACAGACACACAATCACCAATTCCCCTTAATGCACCCCAGAACAGCTTTATTGTTGCATCCTGTCTGTCCATCAATCTAATTGCACTGACTATGCAATAGCCCACAATGCTTTGCAGTGATTCCTGTTGTGTACAAACACATCCCTCCCCCAATCCTCTTAGGAACCTGTACTTCATCCACATGAAGAGGGAGGGGGGGGGAAGAGGCTGTCTATCTAGAAAATATGCTGACCTACGGTGGGGGAGGTGTGACACTCCCTCCGCGGCATTACTGTTTTAGTGGCGTTATGGTTCTTCCCGCTGACGTCGGGACCAAGGTCATTTCATAATGGGGTGTCCAGCTGCCAGAGTCCTGTCAACAAGCCTAAGTGATGGAGGGGAGTGTGGCGCCGCGAGTCGCTGACGGGAGTCAAGGCTACGGGAGCTTGATAAAGATCAGCGTCCATCACGAGGAAAAGGGGGGAGAGAACCAAAAGAGGTGGAATGGTTGGGAAAAATTAACGAGGATCTGGCAGGTTTTTTTTCTCAATTCCCCTCTTAAGTTAGACAAATACGTGGAACGGCCGTCTGTAGAGTGTTTGTGTTGTTTGTTTTGTTTTGTGTCTCTTTCTACCGCTCTGTTTGGCGTTGTTGACTCCCGTGCTTAGAGAATTGTACGCAAACGATCAGTAAGCAGCGATCGGAGGGGCAGCGATATTATTCACTGCTCATTGCCGGCTATGTCAATAACCCAAACAGGCAATTTGCAAAGACTGAGCGAGTTGCATTGCTTCCAATTAAAAGCTGCTACTTCCTGACATTCACAGGAATCTGTAGCAAATTTAATGCTACATTCACACAGTCCTTCCAACATACCGTAGTGTTGTGGTAAAGGAATTGCTATAAGAATCCAGTCGTTTGGTTACAGGAGCTCTATAAGAATCCAGCTGTTTGGTTACAGGAGCTGGTCTTTGTTAGTGGCATTATTGACCTGTTTAAATCACATTGGTGAATACCTTGGGGGGTGGGGGGGTGGTAAACTACAACATACCTTAGCAACATGCTAGGAAGATATGCCATCGTAGCTTAAAGAGTATAGGGGAATGTGCAGGAGACTTGGAAAAGGTTGTTTTTTCTAGACACACAGGGGTTTAGGTTTTCACAAAGTAAAAATATAGTAGTTGAAGGCACATAGCTTGATTTGTTTTAGAGAGCAATCGAGTGCCGTGTGGAATATGGCACAATGCAACATACACATTTTAATGAATTCAAAGATTAGAGTTGCCTTCTGTTTTTCTCTGAACTGTGCACCAGAGACTGGGAGTTTGGTCTTAACAAGATTTCCATTACGTGAGGTATACTTTCATCCTTTATACTAGCAAAGTGCATTACATTTAAAATAAATGTACACTCTTTAACTCGTAATCAGTCCCTTTAATTCATTTCTCTCAGATGTTTACTTTTACTTTGAATATTTACCTTCCGCAGATGAAAACGTTATCCATGCATTTGACATGTATGATTGTAATGTATGCACTGTGATGTCCCTTTCTTGTTCTTGGGAACCACAAATACATTATGCAACACTCTGTATTACAGGCTGACCAATGCTGTTATTATAGACCACTACTATTATTAAAGGCTGACCAATGCTATTATTATAGTATGACAAATGATATAATAATAGGCCAATGCTGTAATTATAGGCTGACCAATGCTATCATAATATTGACTATTATCAAAGGCCATATTAATTTGTTTCTGTATGCGTATGTTGTCTGATATGCAAAAAAGTCAACTTGACTAAATAATACGATTTAATATCAACCCACCTCTGCATCTTTGGTTTATCTGAGTTAATTTGAACATATTGTTACTGAAATATTCTTAAATGGTATTTTTGTTCCTAGATGCAGTTATTATTTACAATCATTACATTTCCTATAAAGTGTATTTCTATGATGTACTCTAACGTCTCCAGTGGTGCAGTATCAATAACTGAATATTTTCACTCCACTCAGAGAAAACACAGAAACTCGAGCTAGGCTCCACACTCGACAGTGAGCCAAAAAAACATATTTTTCAGAATACACTCACTCAGATCAGGGATCAGGAGCGATAAAGAAAATAAGAGTAATCACATTTGCAGCCGTTTCACAAAACTTGGCGACAGATACATGTAAATCAGCGCTCTGGCAGGGACAACAGTGGTATTTAAAAAAATGGGATTTCCAATTTTTTTCATATATGTTTTTGCTACTTGCTGCAAAGTCCTTTTCTTGCACTTTCGCGAGGGCTGCAGCCCAGGGTGACAGAGTGCTCTACCTAGCCGCCGCACTCCGCCACCTGCCATGAAAACCACGGCTGTTTCCGCCATATGCCTCGATGTCCTGCCAAACCACTCCAGTCTGTTCTGCCGTGAGCAAATTTGATTATGGGATGGCTGGGAGCACACGGCACTGCTCATTAGGAACATCAGCGAGGCACGTCACCTATTTTAATGTGCGAGATGCACAACACTGCGACCACATTTCGCTGTCAAAATGGCGGAGCGCCACATCGCGTCCAGCACGCTGATATGACAAAGAGGCTTAGCTCTGACACAGTTTTTCAGTGTTTAAACACATTTACAGAGATGTTGAGTGAGGTTTAAGGACAAACATGGGAACCATTGTGCCTAAATCTGCTTTCATTGTGTCCACACAGCCTTATTATTTCTTTTAGATAAACCATAAAACACTAATGCCCGGCCAAGAACGGCTGGCCCGGGCTTTGACTACCAAGCATGTAATCTGGGTTATGCGGATCTAGATAGCCAGGGTAGAATTGCTGGTGGACGAAACTCTGGTGAGGCTGTAACACCAGGTGTTCAGAAAGGACTCAGCCGATTCGGTGCAAAGACAAGGTTTGGGACGAGGTTCTGCAAAGAGCCCACGTTCCGCCGCCACCAGGAGCCGACAGCCGTCCACTTATGTGGTCGGCGTGCGGGCAGATGGAGGGGAGCCTCCGGGATCAAACACAGAGCTCTGCTGCGCCGGGTTTCCAGCCGGCTAACACCCACCGCCCTCTGACATTTACTACAGCCGGTCCACTCTCCAGCAACCCATTACTACCCGCCAATAAGAAATCACTTCACCCAGGTATCACAGTCCTCAAGGCACCCAGTGGGATTGTGAGAGGTGCGCCGAGACAAAAAGAAGCGGTGTGTCTCCCCCATTGCTTTTAAAGTATTTGTTCCCTACTGTATTGTGCTTTGTGATAGCGTGATGGAGGGGGGCGAGTCGGAGGCCCTGTGCGTGTGGGAGACGAGAGTTTAGCCTCCCTGTGCTTTGACATGATGTTCACTCAGCCATGCCGGGCCGTTCTCCTGGAGCCATCACAGTGGATTAACCCCTGGATGCTCACCGGATCCGCTCCTCTCTGGCCAGCGTTGCACAGCCTCTGGTGCTGGTGGGGCCGCGCGGCTGAGGTTGAAATAATTATATGAAAAGACAAGCAAACAGGGCTGATGGTTTGGCAGGGTAAGGGAAAAGGGTCTGGGCTTTAATCTCCTTTGATTGATTATCCGTGGTTTATAGTGTCTGATGCAAGCATTGATTTCCCTTTTTCTTTTTCTTTTTTCGTCGCCGTTTTACAAATAAATTACATTTGTCGGACGGATGCGGACGGGACGCGGGGATAGCCAATCGATAAAGAGACTGGTTTTCTGGAAAGAAATGTCAGGCGGTCGCAAAGTATAATAAAAAAAAAAAAAGGTTAAAAAAAAAAGAAAAATGCAAAGGCCATGCAAATGTTGGAAAAAAAAAACGCCTACAACTCTATTTCCAAGGATAGGTTGGAGAACCTCCAGCAAGGCTAATGGCCTCTGCTCAGCTGAGGCTGCTGATGGATTAGAGGGCGCTTGGCTGTGACACGGCCACAGGTCATCAGCTACCGTCCAAAGACGCGGTGCACTGTGGGGGGGCCGAAGGCTGAGCGTGAAGCAGAGGGCGGAACAAAATGGCAACCACTACTACTACTATGTATATAATACATTTGATATGCAAGCTAGCAGAAAGAGAAATAGGAACCCTGATATTGTTTGTCAGTCAAACAGCAGCGACCGTCGGCAAGGTACAGCTTTATGTCAGAGGAATCGCTGCATTAGCACTTTTTCACAATTATCACAGACTGTTTTGCTTCCGCTTGCAAAATAAACACGGGAGATAAATTGCAGCTAAAACAAAAAGGATTGGATCCATAGTACACATAGTTTAATTCCCACATCAATTCACTTGGATTGATCAAACGGGGCGGACAGCAGACAAGCCAATGTATTTTGAATAAGAAAAGGTACAGAAATTGTCAATCATGGTGTAGCAGAAACTATTTGCAGCAATGTAGGTTAGCGCAGCATCAAATGGGGGTCTGGGGGGCGATTGGAAAATCAGAGAGAACTCCCTAGTGGAGCCAAAGGCAAACAGTTGGGGTGAAG
>OMKX01001060.1:0-10017 GCA_900302425.1 Brosme brosme
CACCCCAGTCAGCAGCACCACCCCCACCAGCATCCATCTTCTCTGACTATCCCGTGTACGCCTCACTTTTGCTGCTGCATCGCTGCCAAAAATCTCAGCAAAGTGTCTCTGTAAATGTAAATAATGCCAGATAAGAGTACAATAACAACTCCAATAACATTAATACATAAATATATTAGTACCGGACAGTCACAAAAGGCTGTCCTCGGGCTAGTGGCTGCTCACCCATCCCCCGTGGTTCTGGATCCAGGGGTCAATGTGGTTGTCCAGGTACCTGGTCATCCATTCTGCCACACGGGGCACCATGTGGCTCATCTCCTTCTCCACACACTCCACGCTGAAGGCCCCCCAGAAGGCAAACAGGCCCACTATGCGTCCCCAGTTGATGTCGTCCCTGAACATCTCGTCCATCACGCTTTCGAAGCTACCGTAGGCCATGGAGGGGCGGATTGGCAGCTGGGACGACAGGTCGCTGAAGGCCAGCGTGTAGCGCAACTCAAACTCGTCCACCGATTCTAGAAGCGCTGCCCTCACCGCCTCTGTGATTTGCGGAGTACGTGATGGCGGCGCCAACTGGCCATTGCCGTTAGTGTCGTTCAAACTTAACCCATTATTACCAATCCTGTTGGTCTTGTCCTCATCAGTCCCCTCACCTGCCCCCTCGGGCTGGAAGGGAATAGGCCTGTAGTTCGTCTGAGACAGTTTATGGCTTAGGAAGAAGAACACCAGTTCTCTGTTACTGATCGACATGTTTGTGTCAATGTTCAAGGCCAACCTAGTCAGACGTCATGGTTGAGTGATTCTGGTCAGGCTGACCGTCAGCTGTATAGCTAAAATTGGATTTCTCTTCACGTCGATTTGCCTTCTGTCGCTGGCAACCAGTGCTGTAGGCCTGCGAAGACATGAATCCATGGAGACTATAACATTAAGGAACTAAAAAGTTTTTTTGTTTTGTTAAAAAAGCCATTGTTTGTATTGAAACCTAAAAAGCTAGCCATGTAAAATGTCCATGAAATTAGCCTAAAATTGAATTGATACAGTTGAATATAATGCGTCTATAATTCCATTTAATTAGCTGCATACCATTTTCTACAATCAGCATGCAATATCCATAAGTCCCTATGAATATGTGCGTAATCGAATTGGCCTAGGCGTATTCTTACAATTAACTTACGATATTAATACCCTGTATGGAAAAATGCTTTGGCAATAAAGTCTATTCCGACAACTGACTGCAAACAAAGTTGCTAAATCCATTGTTAATAATGCGTCTATCTTTCTCCTGTATTCAATGCAATTAAAATGACTGCGCCACAAAAACACATGTAATAGCATCCAATGTAAACTTAGTGTATGGCACCAATCCACCGTAATTACACTAGGAAAATGTACGTTATTTCATCACCGCCCAATGATAAACAGACCATATCCAGTTTATCAATATTAGCTTCCCTACGTAGCTACCATGTCCCTACGCTATACAGTGCAACCAAATCAATATTAGATTATCAATTTAAAACACGTAAAGCCTGGATCGGCAAACTTACTAAAGTTGACAACTCAGTTCGGGTTATTTGTAATGAATTTAGCTGAAGATCCTGTCTAGATTAAGAATAAGATTGCTAGATTAGAAACGTATAGAAAACTATTAAAATACTGTAACCATGGCAGTATTGGTCATGCCCAAATTTGATTTATATACTTACAGTGGTGAATTCTTCTCAATTCAAAACTAAAAGAGGTTTAAAGAATGCATTTGTGCAAATACCACAACAAATATCGACATTTTACATCTGAAGAGGCCTTGGCCTGTTGCTATTGGCCAAATCTCCAGGCGGATGTCCCACCTTCTTTCGAAAACATTTACCAATAGGTGGTTTCCTAGAGCAGGAAGTTCGGTCAGATACAACAAAAAGAAAAACCCAAGCGATCCACTACTAAACGTTAGGGGGTAACATTGTTATTATCCGACCACGGAATGTAACATAATTTAAATAATCATGCTGTTCGTGGGCTGAACACTTTCTACAACTATACGTCACTGTTAACACAGACATTTGTAGCCCAAAATCTATGGTATTCTGCAAAGTAAAAAATAAATAAATATATCAAGGTTTTTTTTATGAAATAAGCTTATTTATTTAAACGTGTACATAGACAATTAGCATATCCTACATTTTCTATGAGTGAAATGTCAATACAGTTACATTTCACAAATGACAAAAAAAAATATCAAAGTGGGAAAATTGTTTGTTTCATAAATCAGTGAACTAATGAGCAACAGCGATCATATGTATAGTCTAACAAAGTACAATGCCTAAATTATTTACAATGTCACAAATTATGCCACTTACAGAAGCCATACACTTTTTGCACAATAATATAGCTTGATTTCTCTTTCTCTCAATACCGGTATGAAGGTCAGTATTAGTTACAGTATTTTCATGTACCATGCCATTAGCCCAAATATCTGAATTAATGTTGCTATTGTTGAGACCTTTCTCCACCATCCTCACACAAATTTAAAGGACTGAATCAAGGCACACTTCAGAGCATGGACACTAACAGAGTGCTACCAAAGTATTTGCTTTCCCATCGTTCAAATTGTTTGTCTCCCCTCTGGAAGTCCCATCTGTAGTGCTCTGGATTTCTTTTGTTAGTTTTGTTGCCTCTTGGACACTGACGTCCTCACTGGGAATGTCGTCAACATTCTCAACAACACCCTCCTCGGTTTCTGGTTCACTGTCCGAGTCAATGGATATGGTCTCTGTATATGTACTGAGTTTTAGTGTACAGTTAATTGCCTCACACTGTTTGTTTTGGTGCATGGATGGGGTGCCAGACTTGAGGCCTCCGGGTCTGCGTGAGCCACCAGCCAGTTTGATTTCCTCAAATGTCATGTCATGTTTTATTTTCTTGAGTGCCTGCATATCAAAGCCAAGCAGCACAGAAGATTTCTTGGACTCACAGTCACTCTCACACACCCGCCGCTTGTTTAAAAAGTGACTGGCAATGTCCGATTTCCAGAGCCACAGACTAGCGGACAGCTTCTCCTCTTCTTTGAGAGATAGGTAAGGGCGCTTGTTGAAGTAGGCTGTGAGGAAGGCTTTACGGGCCTCATACGTCTTATGTTCATAACTTCTAGGATCCAGCACGAGATCTGCATCGCCCCGGGGTCCGGTTGCAGCAGAGGTCATCTTCGAATCGTTTAGTTTGAACCTCTTGGGGTCGGACGTGGTCGGAGTGGGTAGCCGTCTCTTCAGGAACCCGGCCCCAGAGGAGTTCAGCGTCAGGGCAGACTTCATGCCCTGGCCTGCATGGGACCTGCCCACTGCCCTGCACTGCACAAGATGCAAAGTGATCGTGGAGGCCACCATGTTGCTCGTGTACACCCCAAGGCAGTGTATGCACTTGTACGTCATCTTTTTCTCTACCGGATGCATCGTCTGGAGCACTTGGTGTCGCTCCCGTAGATGCTGGGCCAGGGCATGGACGATTGGGCCCTTAAGGATGGTGAAACACAGAGGGCAGAGGGTCTTACCCACCTCATTCTTGTCAGCAAGAGCTGTGGGATTTCTAGCATGTGCCTCACCTTTCCTGTCCATCATCTTGGGAACGGTTACTTTAACCAAAGGTGGACTGCTGCTCTGGGCAGACGCAGCTGGATCCTGACCATTGATGGACTCCTTCATGTTAAATGTGATTACAACAAGCTGTATGTTGTTGGACTTGTCTTGTTTGATGGTGAGGTCAAAGGTTAACGGGGATGTAGCAGGAGGCCCAACATAGTCGTCTGGGTGAACCTGCTTGACATGCTCAATCATCTTCTCAACGTTGTGGAAAGCAGAGTGGCACTGAGGGCATGTTAGCCCGTGGATTAACATGTGGTTAAGCAATGTATCACTGGGCAGATATCGATTGCAAAGCAAACACTTGCTGGTGAAGTTGTGGATCTTCATTATGTATTTGGCCATCGCCCAAACTTTCTTTGCTTTATGTGCCTTTTCAAAGTGAGCACTATAGAGATTTTCTGGAAAAAGCTCATTGCATACAGTGCATATCTTCCACTTCTGTGTTTGGGATGTGTTCACAGCAGAAGATGTGCTTTCAGCCAAGGCGCTACTGCCGGGAATTGAGACACGCCCTGGGTGGCCAGCAATGGAAGATTGATTTTTAAGAAGTGAGGGACCCTGCTTTAAGTTGCCACGCATCATGTGGCCTATTTGCTCGGATGTTAAGCTACGGCCCGCGGATGTCACTATGGAGGTCTTCTGTGACATTCCAGGGAAGGCTTGAGACCTGGAAACCATAACATTGGCATGCCCAATCATGCTTGTTACTTGAGAGCCAATGCGCTCGTGGTACTCAACAACATGCTGCACTAATGCCTCGTAGCTTCGTGTCGAAAACTGGCAGCGTTTACATAGGATGTTGTTGCCATTGACAGAATTTGCACCATTTTTGACTGATGACTCAGAAACCATGCCAAGATAGGGGGAGACCACATGCTGAAAATGTTCCCTGTAAATGTGTCGTCTTACAATGTTATACAGAGGGTCCCGGTAAGTGCATTTTTTGCAAAAGTACATTGCTTTCTCAACATTGTCTCCCTGTTTAGCTTTGTCTGGCCAGACTTTGTCCTTCTGGCCCACCGCAGCGCCCTGGATGGTCCCGTAGTTCTGCCGAGTTGAACTGGGTATGTGGAATATTTTGACATGAGTCTCCATCGTTCTCTTGCTCGCAGTGAAGGTGCAGTATGGACAGTTAAGCAAGATGCTGTTCTCAAAATTCTGCCTGTGTACATTGCGAAAGTGGTTCTTGTAGCCTGAGTAGTATTTGGAAGAAAATGGACACTCTGTGCAGCAAAATGGCTTGGATCGATATTCCTGAAAGGCATAAAGCAAACACATAAAATACTTATATAAAGACCATATAAAAAACGGTTGTGACTACAACATATGATTAGAAAGCAGCAATTTAACCTACCTGTGTTTTAGAGTATGATGGGTCCCATGAGGAAATCTCAAGGCAAAGAGTTCCCTTGACATATTGCTCATTAGGGCAAAACTCCTTGAAATCCTGCATCGTGGTATTTAGGCACAGTTAAGATTTGCATTCATTTGTGATAACTAGCCATGCAGTATACAGACTTTTGAACATACCAGTCCAATGTTTAAAATGAACATGGTCAAATTACTCACTTAAGTATAGCTATAAATAACTATGAATGGAAATTAACTATGAAAACTTTTGAAAGAACTCGCAGTAGTCATTTGCAAAAGGATAAATTATGTTGCCTATTCGTATTTAAATTTAAATGTATTTTCTTTGTTTCATTAATTGAATAAGAACTTCAGAGCCACTTATCCAAATGAAAAGTGTGATAAATGCCCACTCACCTCCGCCGCCTCTTTACAGTACTCCAGCCCAATGTCACCAAGTGCTTTCTTCACCTGCCTCCTGGCTCTCCGAATCCTGGTGAGGTTGTTCACAGGGAGCTGATACATGTCTGTTGAAACCACAAGCAATAAAATACATATGTGTATAAAATCGTCATAACAAGGGATAGTGGCTATGTAAGTACAATCACAAAAACAACAATTACGTAGGTCTTTTTATATGCTTTATTATGTTGTCACCGTGACACTGAACCAAGTAAATAATATAAAAGAATGTATATAATATTTTACAAATGAGTAACTAGCGAGAATATGGGAAGCACTCATTGGCAGGTAGCAATCATTTTAGTGGACAAATGGACGTTTGGCTAGGTTAAAGGTTTCCATCGTTAGCGGGGCCCAACGTTTTTATATAACAGTAGATTTTGTTAGACGACGAATAGTGATGATCTGACCGGAGGGTTATAATTTACCCAATTAACCACTTACTCAAATCACAGCATCTGATATCCGGCTATTTACCCTGGAAAGGATTTTCGCTAACATTAACGCTAGATGGTTGATTCGCTCGTGGCGGCTTGGCTGCGTGCCCCAAAGTTACCTAGCCCCAGTAACAAGTCCACTCTCCCCTTCACTGACCAAATAACCTGACTTGATAAAACCGACACTTTACGTACACACAGCTCCAGAGAATGAAAAGCTTACCTAGCGTATAAACAGGTTCAACAGAGTTTTGAGCTGGGCCAGGCTGGACGGACTCAGGTGAATAATGATGAGGATCGCACTCGGAGCCGGTGCTGTATGATGCTCTGCTAGTATGCAAGCTAACCAGCTAGCAATCCCATTTGTTGTACGTTACTGTTTCTAGCAAGCTATAGGATCGAAAGGAGGACAGAGTAGTGCACCATTCATTAGAACGACATACTGGATATTCGATTAGCTGTAAAGTGTGAATAATACGAAACTCATCGGCGCTCTTTGAATTGTTTTGCTGACTTAGCCGTAGTGGTGAGCAAGCAGAGCCGCTAGCCTCACCGTATCTATTTCAGCCAAGATAACACTCAATCCAAAATGGCGCCGACAAAAAGACGGAAGTCATAGGATGGAGCCAGGAGGTGGTGGAGAAGTTGCAACCAAACTGATTTAATGTGTATCTTCAAAATATAACATTTAAGGTCGGACAGTAAATGGCCATGCATTTAATCCAGCAAATAAATAATTGTAATTAAAATAGCTAGTTATACATGTATAATACGCCATTGAATAAGTGTCTCAACATGATTGATTGCATTTGAAATTGAAACAGTAACGTTCGGCCTTTTGCTCGCGTTGACGAGTGGTAAAATTAAGGGTTTGCGTTCAGCAAACCCTTAATCTAAATGGTATATTCAAAAGACATGCATAGCGACAACAAAACATTGTATATTTATTGCAGATCCTGTCACTCCAAGTGCTCCATAACTTCCAACACAACAGTACGCGATCCTGTCATCACCAGCCGCGATACCGTCCGATAATCCAGGTGGAGTACACACTGTCCATTCACCTGACAGATAAACTGTCGAATCTTGGAACAAAGCCCAAAATAGGATAACATTTAAAATATATACAATAATATATAAGAAGAGTAAATAGATCAAATATTGCCTTAATTAATGGCCTACTTAATGGCATGGATGTTTATCACATTAATGTAAAGTAGGACAACCTTAACGCCACCTGCTGCTGCTGGACTCCCAGGGTCGACAGCCTGGACATAACAGGGGGCCATGCCTCTGATGACAAAGCCCCAGCCCAATGCATCCCCAATCACCTTGAACATCATGTATAGATAGTCAGTGTGGAAAAAACTCAATTTAAATGAGTGATGATTGCACTGTAAGTAGAAATTTTGGCAAAATGCAGGCTTTTGACATTTGACTCTGTTTTTTTGGAATTCAAGCAAGTTTAATTTGTCAAACATGCGACAGTCTAAGGGAGCTACACACAGGAAAGTCATTGGTGTCAACAGGATGTAAAGGCTATCTGAGACCAGAGCTGTGACAGTTAATATGAGGCTGATCTAATGATTAGCACAATTTCTAGCCTATATGATCTTCCATTTCTGACAAATGTTCCAAAGTAATGTATTTGCAACTGTCAATGCCATGCCAGTTTAAAATTCAGTGTTGTTGAATTAACTCCTTGCTAGTAATGTAATTCCCCTGCATGTTCACATTAAATACTAACCTCTTACCGTTAACACTCTTTTACTGAATGGTGCGCCAGGTGACAACAACTCTTCGCAGGTAAAGTTTCTTCTCAGCACTACAAACGCAATTAGGAACCGTTTTATTATCAACATCAAGGGTTGGAGTATATATGCACAAAATATTGTTTAAATAGGAAATATATGAAGCTCTGAGATACTTGCCTGATTTTGGATTATATCGCACCGGTGGGGTGGTGGAGAGATTAGCAAAGGGGCAGAGTCCAGAGGAAAGAAACTGAAGCCCACTCAAGCTCCCTCGGTGCCCGGAAATGACCTGATTCCCATCATTACCTTTGTGATAATCAAAACAAACAATTGAATTTTATACTCAACCCATCAATTCTTACTCGACATGTTTCATCAGTATGCCAAATACTTTATTTTACCAGAATGGAAACCGGTGTAGTCCTCTTGGTTTGTTTTATGCAGGACAAATGGACTATCGGGCTGAATGTCCTCTAATGTGGGCACAGACGGTCCTTCTTCATTGTCTTGCTCATTGTCATGTAACAGTTCCGACAGGCGCCGGCGCCTGCGGAAGTTGATGCTGAACTGATAGAGTAATCCACTGTCGAAAAAGTTGTGTTTCTTTAACACTGGGAGTGAGAGGGAGGGAGGGAGGGAAGGAGAACAAAGGAGTACCACAGTGAGGCCTAATGGTATTCATCAGGGAGTGGACAAACTGTTTCAATCTGTTCTAAATGACTCAGTTTTAAACACATTACTATCTGAAAGTTATTATGGGATAATAAGCGTGGTCATCTAACTCACAATATTGGATTATGCTTTGCACCGGTAACCAACTGGTCATAACTTGTTAACCAAGTCATTCCTGTAATGACCTGGCCATAACATTTTAAGTTATGCCATGTTCCTGTAATGACCTGGCCATAACATGTCAACCTAGGCCATGTTCCTGTAATGACCTGGTTATAAATTGCCAACCTATGCCATGTTCTTGAATGACCCGGTTACAAATTGCTAACCTATGCCATGTTCCTGTAGTGACCCGGTTATAAAATGTTAACCTATGCCATGTTCCTGTAATGAGATGGTCTTACCATGTTGGACAATGCCATGTTCCTGCAAAGCTCGGCACAGTTCCACTCCCTGTTTCCGGCTTTCCACTTCAGCATTCTGAAGGAGCCAGTCAATCAGATCGCAGCCAGGAAAGCAGCGCTGATATATAACACCGTGCTTCTCTCTCTGCTGCAAGACTGAGTCCTTAGCTACAATAAGGCTGTAGAACCAAACACACACATACAAAATTCCAAGGCTTTCATTAAAGAACGCAAAGATACAAGTAATCGTCTATTTCAGAGGACATTTTGCACAATAAGCAAGTATACGATCCAATTTTAAGACCAATCCATTAAACATTTTCAACACTACATTTGCACAGAAGTGTGCAGCTTTACTCTCCCTTCAGAATCCACGGGTGAATGTCTTAACGTAAGCATTTTTGCTCAAATAAAGTGATTGCTTGGCCAAATGAAGCTGCTCTTACTGTTCGTACAATCTTTGTCCCAGCATAAAGACCTTCACTTCTGTATTGAAGGGAAATGTGCCGTCATCTTTGCGGAAACGGTAGAGTAGTTTTGCATCCTTGAACACAGGCCGCTTGTCACACACTGAGAAAATTCGACACAATCCCAATGAGCCTTCAAATTGACATTGCTTTATTCCGTTCCATTGTATTACAGTGTTTGCATTTTTTTTAACTTATCAGCGAGGCCTAAAGGCCATTTCCTATGACGGTAACCTTGAGTCGGGAATCACCTGGGTGCTCCCTGCTTACCATGGTGAACAATGTCATGGTCCATAAGATGCTGCATGAGACAGATTGCTGTGGCACGATCCGGTGCCTCCTTGTGAGCCACAAGCCAGTCTGTGAGCTCTTGGGCCACAAAGCAGTTGGGGTAGGTGCGCAAATGGTACCGCCGTTCCTTAACGAGCTTGCCATCGTGGAGCCTCAACCTTGGATTGGAAAGACTGTCAGCAACGACTTTAACCATGAATCTGGACATTTCGGTCCCCAAAAAGAGGATAAAACTTAGATCATCCTCAGCAAGCCATATTCAGAGATTGGTAATATGTAGATACACAAAGTAATGCAAAACTTAGTGTTATACACTTTTCCTCTTTCTTCACCCCATACCTGAGTTGCTCTCCAGCAATCATCACTTCAGCCTTATGTAGTCGAACCATGGTTTTTCTCCTATTACTGCTTACATGATCCATGTCTCTTTGCTAGCACTTACCTGGCAAACTGTATTCTCTCTATGGTCAGCTATGTTTACCAAATAGTCATTGAAACTGTCATGTGGGAGAAATGTGTTGTGTATACAGAGAGTTAGAGCTGAAAGG
>OMKX01001063.1:0-10118 GCA_900302425.1 Brosme brosme
CACACATCTCACAAAGTAAACAGTTGAAAGTGGGCTGTCTTATTCAATTGATCAATCATGGACATATTCTGTACCACTGCCATCATTATTACCATAATTTCTTTGCATGTCATTCATTTATTATGTTGGATTTGATTATTCTTTGTCTTCAAATTAAAAGTCCCATTTTATATTTCAATTTAAGTCACATATTATGTTAATCTTTTACAGACATAAAACATGAATCCATCATTTTGTTCATATTTAGAACCCAGGGTCCAGGCCACAAAGGGTGATTTATAATTGAATACTCAACACTATACAGGACGTGTCCTGAGAACAAGACCACACAGCGGCATACATAAAAACACATAACATATAGGAGCCGCTGAGCTGCATTTTGTTTAAAATACTTTAGGCCCTGGTGCTGGTGAGCACCAGGTCCCGCGCTACATGGGCCTATAGCGCCTAATCCCCATCAGTTGATAAGGGGCCGTTAGCATTAAGGCTAGCTTAAGTGAGAGATGCCTGCATGCAGGCAGGCGGCCGTATCGCCCCGAGCCCGGCAGTGCTGGAGCGTCCTCGTTAGGACATTCTCAGCAGTGTTTGTTTATAAACAGCCTCTTCTTCTTCGTTCCCTGGCTGATTGATGGCCGTCGTTAGCATGGGGTCGCTAGCTATCGCTGGCTACCCCCACCTCTCCTGGCTAATGTCTTTGCCACTGTTTCACAACCGAGAAAGATTATCCTAAACGCGACTCATCTGTTTATGTGTACAGATATGGGGTTTAAGTGTGTGCGCGTGCGTGTGTGTGTGTCCCAAAAGGGAGGTAGGGATGACCAGGGGCCATGTCAACCCGATGTCGGCTTTTGACTAATGAAGAAAAACAACATGGCCGCCACAGCAGCCTTCCAGGAAGCGGCAGAGGGGCCAACACGCGACTCCTGGGGGGTCAAGTGACAGGTCAGAGCGAGAGGACGGGGGTGGGGGGAGGGTAGTCAAGACCAGGAATAGACCTTGGCCCTTGCTGATAGGGCAGATTATTTTGGCAAGGCCATTGTCAGCTCTTAGATAAAGAACGACAGAATTTGCAACACAACTAAATGAGGCTAAATCTTGAGTTCAACGTCAGCGTTTCCACACAATGACTCGCCGGTTTCGGTTTCTACGCGGTAATAAACCCACAGGGACAGAGCGGAACAATACGGATGGTTGTTTACGCATGTTGCTTTTAATGTTTTGCCGCAATAAACCTGACCACTTCAACGTGTGTTACAAGGTGTGGAGAACAAGTCATATTCCGAGATGAGTTTACCCACCAACTGTGAGGGGAAAAGATAAACGGAACAAAACATAAAGTGCCTCATGAACAAACAAAATGTGTACGATCATTTGAGTGCGTCATACAAACACTAAATATGCACACAAGGAAAAATGTTGCAACTGTACAGTTAGATCAGAGTTTTTTGAAACAAAACAGAAAATGTACATCATATGTGAAAAGAAACAACACAGAAAATGATATTTCTTTTCTCATTTCTAGTCAAACTATAAACAAAAAAGTTCTAAGCTTTGGTTTGGCTGGTTCCACACGAACCGATTAAAAACATTTCTGCCATACTTATACATAAGATTTAAAAACAGTACATTATTCTACAGTAAAATAAAAAATAAAAAATCACCTCGCTCGCACGGAGAAGAAGAGTTAAAAAGTGACAAACTGTCGCGTGAGTACTTGCTCGCATCTCTTAGTGTTGGCTTGGTCATCTCTTTAAAACAAGAAAATGAAGAGCTATTAGCAGTGAAACACAGCTCAACCTCCCTCATCTCCCAGGAGAGGAATACAGATTGTGGAGGTAAAAACAAAGGTTTAAAAAAAAGTTCTTGGATAGATATTGCACAGACGGGCCCGATCGACCTGTAACGCTATCAGGCTGGGGTGATGGGTTCGGTTGGATCAGTCCCCGGTCCCAGTCGGGACCTACTTCCCACTGGATCCCAGCAGGGGACTGATTTCGTCGTGGAGAACGGATGTGTACTTCGGCCGGTACATTATAAACTGTAACGTGATCTGGACAAACGGGGTCAAGGATGTTTATCGAACTGATGAGCCGATTGGATGTGAAACTACAATGGGTCACGATTCCCTGGATGTTACACCGATGTGCGCGCTCGGTTGGACCATGGATGGAGTCAATCAAAAGGATCACAATCACATATCAAACGTTTGACCCATGTTATATGAGGCCGCGCTTCCTGTGGACATCAACTACATAGAATCACGGGGGAACTAAAGAGCACGTGTAAACTAGTTGTCCCTTTAGCAGTCGCCTCTATCCAATACGGTGACTTCAGATACAGCCCATTTAGAAGCAGGTTGGGGTCAGGGCATCTTGCTCAAGGATGCCCACAGGTAGACTGTGGGCATTGGGGATCCGAACCAGAACCCTGTTAGTCACTATACATTCCGGAGAGCTTCATATTAAAAGGGAGATAGGATGCTGGACATGGTATAGTTTCACTGTGGAAAATGAATACATGTTTTATTCAACTGACAAATCCCAAGATTAACCAGTAAATGTATATTGGTTCTGTTTCTCAGAGATGGTGACAGGATACATGTGCCATAGTAATGCTTACAGTGCTACACTCTCCCTGCAGAATAGGTAACCCTAGATCAGTTCTTATAGCTTAGCTTGCATGGCCTCTGACTTGGCCACTTGCCTGTTAGCCAATAGCTTTAGATTCCACACAGGCATGAGGTGAGTTATGTAGCTTAACTACAGCATATCTCCGACATACTAGCCATTAGAATGCTAACTGTGCACATGTCAATAACGTGTCACTCGTATTTCTTAGAAAGAGTGTTGTCCTAATGTTACCGCATCACTAAGGATCCGGTACGGGTTTGAACCTAGAACCTCTGGGCTCAAAAACCCTAGCCACCGGAAGACTATCCTGCCCCCCATAATAATGTTCACATTCACAATAACCTCAACACCACTAGCCCGGTGCGTTCTATAATAATCCCCTGTCTATTTCCATCGGGGTCCATTATTAAAAACAACAACAATAATAACAACCATAAACCAGCCATCAGCATAAACACGCCCCGCGGCTAAAGGATACAGCCAGGTCAAGGGAGAGGGTCCCCAAGCTGCCGATCAGCCATGGCAGGTGGTGTATGACGTAGCTGCCCTCGCCCTGTCCGCGGTCCGGGTTCTTCAGGAGCACGCTCAGGCCGTACATGGTGTTGCCCAGAATGACCAGCGCAAACAGGTAGTACGACACGCCCTCCGTCGACTTCCGCTTGTACTGCAAGGGGAGGGAAAAACGAAATGTGTGAGGCTAGCACTCCTCCTCCGCCCGGATACTTGGGTCGTGCGGCACCGTTTCTGTACTCCCTCAAGTGGTGGTCGTACACTTTGGTTGTTCTCAACATCTTTCGCAAGACACATTGGATCCCAAGACGGCTGCTAAATGACTAAACGTATAAAAACGTGTGCTTTTGTGAGAGTTCTTATTCTCGACAAGTCATGCCATGCCAACCAATATACAATAATATATGTCCAACTGGGTCAAGTTTAACCTTACTACACACAAAAAACACCCCATGCATGGGCATCATTGTGAATTGTGTTTACTGTTAGATTCGTGGTTACATTAAGCTAATGGAGATATCTCTGTGCTGGACTTACGTTGGTGTACATCTGGGGCAGTCTGGAGCAGAGGTAGAGCAGAGAGGAGATGGATCCGATGGAGAAGCCAATGATCTCCTTGGTGCTGAAGGCCTTCAACCGTGACAGTTAAGAGTTACAATCCCCTCCAGGCAGCACAGTGTGTATTTTGTATGGCACATGCCATACAAAATTATAAAACGGCTTGAAGGGACCCATCAAGTTTGGATATATTCTTAAAGAAGAGAGGACTGCTTCATATGGGTGCTGTGAAAAAACGCAGTCTGCGCCATCAACTGTGTAAATACTTCCGGAAAAATTGGACAATATAATATCCAAAATGTACCAATGGGAAATCCCAAAGTTTCACAGGGAAGCAGACCGCTATTTCAGAACACCCATATGAAGCACGCATATCATATACTAGAAAATAGCCTAGTATAAATACTACGCCTGGAATTTTGTCATTTTAAGTGCAATTTTCAGAGGGCACAAAGGCCACATGCCAGGGCAGTAAAGTCATCAAGTATAATCCAATGACATTGAGTCCACGGACATGGCTGCACTATCTTGTTTTAGAAAAATGGGAAATCGAAAGGATTCTATGAGGCATTGTTCATGACTGAATAAACAAGCTTTCCTCAATATTATAACATAAATTGGGTCCCTAGAAGAAAGACACCTGAAAAATGACATTGTGGTCGTCTATAATTGTTAGCCCTTCTTGTCCATAACAGGGTCATGTTTCGCCTTAAAAGGATTTAGTTTTGATACAGCATGATGAACACTGTTTCTAGTGTGAAATGCGCATTTAAGTGTACTTCACTACAATGTTAGGCATTCATCTAGAGAAGGGATCCATAAGGTGTTTTCTTTAAATAACGTTTTACAAAAGGGGCATTTGTATGGCGTTTGCGTTGTCATGCCAACATCGGAAAACACAAAATAGACATGAACAGATCCGACATAGCATATGGATTTACGGACCTAAACAAAAACAAGAACCGTGTCAACTATCAATACCAACTATTGATCCCTGCATTGATCCCATTGAGACGTCTCACCCGAATCCCTGGACTGCTCGAGTCAGACGTCCACAACAAGGCGCGACCTTTGAACCCCTCGGGCAGAGTCTCTTGATGCAGCGCTGGGCTGGGGAGGGGGCCCAGGTGACCCACCAGACCCAGGACACAGGCCACGCCAACAACATTCAGAACCCTACTAGCTGGGGAGGTGTCTGAAAAAGATTAAATCAACATCACTTAAGTTCACCACTGAAGACAAAATGCACAATAAGATCCAACCTGGGCAGGGGAGTGGGTAGGGTGTTCCACTCCCAGCCCAAAGGTTCTGGGTTTGATCCCGAATGTCCGACAGCCTAGGGTGTCTTGTAACCTTATGCAAGATGCCTAACCCAGTTGGGATAAGCGACTCCTAAATGACTGAATAGTAAACCTCAAGGGTGAGAGCTGCTGAGATTGTACATTTTTTGTACGGTCTATTGCTCTCATCTGGCAGCGGTGACGACGTTTGGTACTCTGTCTTATGCTGACTCTTGACGTTTGAATCTAGCGCAGCAATGTCTGGTCAGACTAACAAAGGTCACGAGGAGGAAGTGAAACAGTGCATTAAAGACAGGGTATGGGAAAAGGCCTAGACCTGTCCGACTGGTCAGACCTTTGCTCATCTGTATCTACTCACAAACATCTTTATCAGATAACCAGCGTGGAACCCAGAGAGTGTAGAAAATCCTCTGCACTGCTTCAATAGACCCTATTCACCTGGTGGCCACATTGGTTAGTCGGGTGGGTAAACCTTCACATCCACAAAGCTGTCTGGATGAGTGCGTTGTGCTTTTAATGTACACTTTTCTGTGGGGCATTATTCTGAACAAGCAATCAAAGAGGAATTTCTACCTTTCGCGTGCAAAGAGTAGACAATCATTTAGTTACTTTCTATGAACTTTAATATGTGAATGAACCTGCTCAATGCGAGATGGAGATTTTAAACCAGGTGATGTTTGAGAAGAGGCTAAAGCGGCAGCCCCTCCAATGCGTATTATCACCATGGTTAGGATGAGCTGTTAGCATACATCCCAAAGACGTCTCAGAACAACCTCAGTATTTAAACCATCAAAAGATTTGTCAACAACCCCTTTGTGCAAAATAACAAAGATAAGAAAAAAAGATGAGGGTTGGGGCTTTTACTGATCAGTCGTAAAAGTTTCCAATTACAATAACCCTTTGAGATGAATGGAGAACTCGTCGATGTCTTCGATTGACGAAAGGGAGTTTATGCTGATTGCAAGTTACAGACAGGGTGAATATTGCCGACAGCACACTGATCAATTCATGATGTGATCAATGTCATAACACTTGTTTTGTTTTTTTCCATTTTTTCCACCCATACATTTGGGTGGGAGGCCCAAAAACAGATCCTTACCCTCACGCATGCGGTTCCTCGTCATGTAGTAGACATACAGCCCGATAATCATCAGGTCAGCCAGAACGTAATAGATGGCCGTGTAGGTCTATGCACAGGGGACAAAAGAAGACGTTCTTGGGCTGAAAGTCCACAGCATGGAAACTGAATCAAATAAACGAATACATTTTCAAACCGTTATCAGATTGTTCATATATTTATAGACCAACACCGCACCCACCTGAAGGGGTAGCTGGTCGGCGAGGAACGACCCCACCAGGTTACAGGCGTCTCCACCCAACCATAGCAGCAGAAACCAAATGGAGAGCGCCTGGTCCATGTTCCCCGTCTTACAAGAGCTGTAGTACTGTCTACGGTCAGAGACATAAGCAAACTCAAATAGCTTGTACATCAAGGTTACAAACCATGGTTATCGGATGTAACAACATCGGGATAACACTGAAGGGAATATATTTTTGGAATTATATATACTTTTTTTTTTACTATTTTATTTTATTATTTTATTTTCTTGTTGTAAACTGTAACTTTGCTGCTGTAACTTGTAAATTTCCCCATTTGCGGGACGAATAAAGGGATTTCTATTCTATTCTATTCTAAAAAGGTATCACAGCCCGCTTAATATAAACCAGGCAGTGAAGTACAAACACTTACGGCATGGAAGACCCCATGAAACAGACGATGGAGAAAAGACCCAGGTACACACTGGCCATGTCCCTTGCGTCCTGTGCACATTCTTTAAGTCCATTCCAAACCCATTCGGAGCCATTAGGACAAATTGTGGAGAAGTTGCGATCGTCAGTCGACCAGCCGAACGTCCCTCGAGCGAGGACTCCTGCACCCTGCATGATCTGATGAGAAAGAGAAGCATTACTTCCCCTGGTACATCACATTTGAACAGCTTTAATCTACGTGATGACAAATGACTAGTCAAATCGCGAGTCTGATAGGAACACGGCAATATACAAAGAAAGGAACACCGATCCTCCAGGAAACAGAAAGTGCTTGAGGCATTGGCAACGGGGTCAAGGGTTTGTAAACAAGATCAAGCGTTAGTAAACGCCATCAAGTGTTAGAATATGAGATCAAGAAACAGTATACGAGATCAAGAGTTATTAAATGAGAGCAGGGGGTTAGTAAACGAGATCGAGAGTTAGTATAGGATATCAAGGTTTGGTAAGCGTACTAACAAGGTATGTTAGTCATGCTCGACGCTTGAAAACAGCAAAACCGCTCGTGTTAAACACTGTTCAAGAAATCCAACAAACGGAAGATTGAGTCTAGGAAGACGTCAACGGGAAATCGTTATACAATTGTGTGTGGAATAGGGTTAGATCCCTTTCACTGTAAACAAAACATTTGTGACAACTGGAAAACAAAAGCTGGCTAGCCAGCTGGCTAGCCAATAACAACGCGTCTAGTTCGGGTTCCGACCGGGTTGCTCCGTAGTGCCATGCAAAACACATATCACAGGGAATAAAACAGGACGAAATGTAACAAACCGACATTGCTTCTTTGCAGTTAGTGTTGTTGACAGCCTTTCGATGGCAGTACCTTCTCCGTCTGGCTCTGGCTGAGGTGAAGACGCTACAGCAACGCCGCCTGTAAACAATTGTGTTCCAGAGCGTTGATTGGTAGTTGAGTTGCGACGTCACCAAGATTGGGGTGGGGCTAAGGCCAACAACCGCTAAAGGATGCACAATGTTACGGACCAAGTACAGAATAAACTATTAAACCCCCATTAATCACGCGATTTTATCTATTTAGCTACACATGATATATCCGGTCAGTTTAAATACAGTAAAAAATAAAATAAAGGCTCTATAGCGTTCCCCCTTCGTTAGATGTTTTTTTTTTATGCAATTGGATCAGTCCAATGCAAATGTGCGTCCACCGTCCACAGTTTCACATGTTGATATCACATATCAACAACACTTGTGATGGTTGCCTTGACTCAGTGTAGTTATTCCGTTATTAGTGCTGGAATGTCTACTTTGACACGAGGTCCCCCATTCATTCACGGGTTTCGCATTCTTACATCTCGCTGGGAAAAATATTAATAAAACACAGCTTACGTCCGCGTAACAAGATTGGTCTGTGGGGCTCAGCTCAAAAAGCTGTGAAGTTTCAGAAATCAGCACCGGTTTGTATGCAAATTGATGAAGCGTTATTTGTATGCCTCAGGTAGGCCTATCGTGGTTTCGGGGCTAAGCAGGACTCGAGGAGTTTAAGGTTCAACACGATTGTTTCAGATAAAAGGTCAACGGATATGCACTCTGATACCTGAGGCATCAATTGATGATCATACTTTATTTGAATCGCTTTGAAACTAGAAGCGTTGAAAAGAAAAATGTGATATTTTAATAGATTCAGAAAAACGTCCTTCCGGCCCGAGAAAAAATGCAATGGCACATGACAAGCCGCTAACTGCTTCCTCGGCGCAAATATGCGCTCCTGACGCGTCCTGTTGTGGAGGCTTCCTGTTGTTTCCCAACTAACCAGCCCGTAACCTCACCGCACCAGTACTTTAAAGTTCTAGTTTTACACTGCTTTGAACTTACGTTGTCTTCCATTATCGTCGATAGTGGTCTAACAGTGTGCAGAACAATGCCATATGTTAGAGAGGATACATAGAATGCCATTCTCACTCAACTTCGATGAACCCCTTCAGTCCCGGACATCTAGACCATATCCGCATTAAAACATTGAGCAAGGACGTGGTGGATGATAAAAACACATCACTAACGACATTTCATCTTAATGTAGTCGGCAGAGAAAAGTCCTAAGTGACAGGAGGAAATGGATGTTTAAGGAATTAAACAATATGCTTTCTAATGACACTCAAAAAGGGGCACTATATTAGTGCGAATACAATATAGACCAAGATAATTAAGACGGTGTCTCGTAAACTCCAGTCCAAGTTAAAAACCACAGGCAACGTTTTTATGGATATATTCCAAGACCATTTTTTTATTGACGATGCACTCAAATATCCAGAGGAATACCTTTAGTTGGGCTATAATCTCTTATTTACACAACCCCTCAACGTGTCATACAAACACTTGATACGTTTCATGTCAAAGTAGAGTTATAATACATTACAATCTGGGGATGGACATTTTCAAATGGTTTAGAAAGCAAAATCTCACAAACCAATCTTCAAATATAATAATAATAATAATAATAAATGATAAAAAAAACAAAGCTCCAGTAATTTTCACTACTGCAAAAACAAAATACTACTATAACGTTATCTATACAAGCGCGATTCGTGAGCGTCTGTGATCGGGAACGGAAGCCGATCCGTTTTCCCCGTCCTCCAAAGTTCAACATTTGTACAGTCGTATTTGTCCCACATCCGACCAGAGAAGTCCTTCACAGCCCATACAAAAGCCGAAAAAAATCGACGACTGCTCCTCCTTCTCATCCTGTTTCCCCGACTCCACGGAGATGGGACGGACAAGCCGGACCTGTCCCTTCGATCCGTGTGAGGCCTCCTCACTTGATGTGCAGCACCTTCTCGTCCACTTTTAGCCTCTTGCGGCGGGGTTGGATGAAGTCATCCTCAGAGTCGTCTGTGGCCTCCTCCTCCTTCTGCTGCTGCTGCGGTGGTTCCCCTCCTCCTTCCTGGAACTCTGGCTCCGGCGTCTCTGGGAAACTCTGGCCCGCGTAGACCTCCTGGAGCTTCTCCTCAAAGTACACGCTCACCGTGTTGCCCGACGACGCCATCTCTGAGCCCACCTGGCAGGGGATGGAGGGGAGGGTGGTGGAGGGTTTACGGTAAGGGGTGGGGGTTGAGGGATTAGGGTAAGGGGTGGAGGAGGGTTTAGGGTTAGGGGTGGAGGAGGGTTTAGGGTAAGGGGATGAGGGATTTAGGGTAAGGGGTTGGAGGTGATTTGAGGAATTAGGGTAAGAAGTGGAGGAGGGTTAGGTGAAGTGGGAGGGGGAGTTAGGGTTAGGTGATGGTTTAGGGCAAGATGTTGGGAGTTTAGGGTCAGGGGTTAAAGTTTGGGGAGGGGGAGG
>OMKX01001064.1:0-10062 GCA_900302425.1 Brosme brosme
TCAGCTGACACCCCCCCTGTCCTGCACTTACTCGATATGTGAGGTGTTGAAACTAGCCTTATAACATTACGTCTCTTTCCCCGCCGAGGCAAGAAGAGCTGAGTGATGGGATGGGGCTCATCCAATCTCCTTACTGTCTCTCCTCTCTCCTTGTTACTCCCACCTATCTTCATCCTTATCACTGTTCATCCCATTTTCTCACTATCGTCCTTCTCTCCCTGTCCGTCGCTCTCCTCTCTGCTCCGTCTCTCTCTTCGCCTCTCTCTCGCTCTCTTCCCTTGTTTCTCCCACCTTCTCGTCCTCCATATCCATTGTCTTTTTCTCTCTCGCTCTTCTTTCTCTCTCTCACTCACTCACTCACTCACTCACTCTCTCTTTTTTCTCTCTCTCTCTTTCCCTCTTTCTCTCTAACTCTCTCTTTCTCTCTCTCTAACTCTCTAACTCTAACTCTCTATCTCTCTATCTCTCTTACCCTCTGTAACTCTTTTACTCTCCAACTCTCTCCCTCAGTAACGCTCTACCTCTCTCCACCCTCCAGCCCTGCCAGTCGTCCCATAGTTTTGCCCTGGATGCTGTGGACAGCCTGGTGCGCTGTGGCGTCCTCGTCATGGAGGAGGTAAGGAGGGGAGTACAAAGACCTCTAATCATCCGCCCGGTTGTCACCCGCCCCTCCTATGTTATTCCAAGGGAATCACATTGTAATTAGCACTTATTTTGGTGAAATCCCGTCGTTATGAGCATTGCCTTTAATGAGACAGAGGTCCCTTTGTAATCAGTACCCACTTTATCCCTCGCACGCCTCGTTGACACATGTGGAGTCAGATGATCCTTATAGCCCCTCAAAGCAGCAATTTCTACCATGCTGTTATTCAGCGCCAGAGCTGGTTACAATCAAACCCTTTCAGTCGAGCGGTGGAAGGATGTACCGTTTCAAGTTGTTAATTGTTACAATAAATTCCCCTTGGGAATGAATCAAGTACCTGTCTTAACCATCTTGGTAAGCTTAGCCAACCACTTTTGTGATTTATTTTTGTAAGTGTTAGTTACAGGTCAGAATAGACAAACAAACCTATCCAGGACAATGGCTACCATTATCTTATGTTAGTGAGTTCACAATTGTACCTTCACATATGGAATACTTGCAATTAGGGACAGAAATAGTAGGTAATTGAACATACATCTGGTATATTAACATCAGTAGTAATCTAAATCCATGGCTCTTTCCCGCTCTTCTGGCTCTGGGTAGATAACAAGGGACGCCCCCCTGTGTGACTTCTGGAAGAGGAGGGTAGGTCATTCCTGGCCCACCACAGATGATCCGTACCACAGCGACTCCGACTGTGAGGAGCCTGAAGTCAGGTCCTACAAGGTAACTGCTAGCCACTCCCATACCAACACACAACAATTACAACATCTTTCACTTTTCAGGAGTTTCTTTTAATCGCCATGCTTGACGGCCTTTATTTATCATGGGCTGAGCACATCAACTGGCCTTGGTTTGGCATGGGGTCCGAGGTGGGGTTGGTGGTTGTCGATATGTAACTTCCCTGTGGTTTGAGCGCGTACTTCCTGCCTCATCCCCTATCTTTCCTCAGCTGAGCCAGTTTTGTTCTCACCGTCTCCTGTCTTCTCCCATAGCTGAGCCAGCCGTCTCAGTGTCCAGAGATGCTTTTCTTCCTCTGCAGTATGCTGGCTGGCCACCTCAGGGCACTCTGCTGGGCCACCGAAGGGGTCCAACACCTGGCCACACCTATGCCAGGTGCGTGTGCGTGTGTGCGACACCACTATTTAAATATTTACTGAGTGGTTTGTAGATGAGCCATCAAGCTGTGTGTTGTCATGCGATCAAAAAACACAAAATGAAAAAATCATTCATTCGGTTGCTTCTCACTGCGTTCCATTGATTTTTTTTCTGTCTAATAGTAGACCCATGGATGTCTTTCACTACCGACCCAGCATGTCTGCCTGTTTTTCCCCGTCCATTTCAAGTGCGAAGTTTGTCTTTGTTCTTTCCCCGTGCAGCGGCTGAATGTGTTGCTGTGATACACTCGCATCTGCGCAGCAGAGCTAACCAGGACAAACAATATGGTGAGCAGAACCCCATGCTTCACACAACCTTCTTTTATACACACACACATTTATGTGTTAATGCCCTAATTGCTGAGCTTAACGAGCCCTGTAAAAGCTCTTTTTGAATAGCTCTAGAAGCCTTATAACCGCTGTCATTAAAGGCCCTCCTGGACTCTTCACTTTATGGATTCCTGTTTGTTTTGTTACGAATGTTGGATTAAAAAATGGTGCCGCTTGTTGTTGACGCAGAGAGCTGCACTGAAGAGGCGGCACGCATAGCAGTACGAACCTTTACAGAACTCGGGGTGAGTAACTGCGTGCGTGCATGTGTGCGTGCGGGTATGCGTGCGTGCTTCAGGAATCCCTAACCTTGTGATTGCTTTGCAGCGGGGAGTGTGGGAGTCTGGGAGGCTCCAGATACCTACTGCTAAGATGTATTTGTGATCAATTGCTTGTATCAGTTTTCTCCAATCAACATCTTCAAGGTCAATTGGAAATACAAGCCAACCTTAATAAAGTTAGTGGGTGGAAAAACGGCACAGCCAGCGAGGTCCAATCAGTCTTGGTTTCGTAATTCTCGCCGACTAATCAGAACCCATTGGTCCAAGGACCCCCCCATGATTTAACATTACACAAAATTACACAAAGTCATCCGATTTTGGTTGAGTAACCACTATAATTATTTCATAAAAATGGCGTTGTGTGGTTTGTCTCGCCATGAAGTCCCACACTCCACATTCTCAGATACGTTGCCTTTGAGGCCAGGTGTGAGGGGCTGAAGGAATTTCCTCTGCTGCCTTTATGCACTCGGAATACTAAAAAGAGTAATGGGATTTTATCAAATCAGACACACTCTCCTGGCACCTAATAATTTCAGCGTGAGTGAATAAATGAATAAGTAAATGGTGGAACATATTTTGGACAGGCCGCGGCTGGCTCTTTATTCCTCTTCATCAGTAGGCTGTCAGTTACCCGTCTCACTGCATCTCAGTTGGCTGCCGTCAAGGCTGTTGTGCCAGATCTGGCATGAAACACCCCATAATAAGCTGCATTTACAGCTGTACACAGTGAGGGTCGGATCCCAAAATATGAAGGTACTCACAGTTGCTTTGCCTTTTTTTTAACGATCATGTCATGCCAGAATATAAAAAATGCAGGCTGCCCACAACCCCCAGTGTTTAAAGTTGATACACAAAGTTGTTTTATCATGCTGTTATCAAGATGACCGTGGGACAACAACAAGGTGCTGCTCCTCATTTGTCTTCCAAGTGGTGGCCTGACCCTATTTTGTCCTGTTTAGTTTAAATAGATCAGAACATTGCCAAAAGTGTATGTCACTTCGTAAATAATTGACTTGTTTTAACCAAGAGTGCACTGGGTTGAATATAAGATCTGGTCCTGAATGTATAAAACCTGGAGGAAAGTCAGCAGGTGTTGCATAAGATGCTGAGCTACAGAAAAGCTGGATGGCGGAAAAGACCCCAAACTTAAAATCGATGAGCTCCTCTTAGAATTGGAGATCCTTAGATAAGGCTGCGTTTTTCGGAGATTTGTAAATAGTGATTGAATGAATTAAATCAAAGATTAAATGAATGATTAGATGAACAACTGCTATTTCTGTCTCTCTCTAGTTCCTTGTGTTATTATTACGCCATTGTTGCCATGCTGTTTCTTTGTCCTTGTACAATGACTCGGTACTAAAGATACAGGCTCAGAAGCTCCATTATCAGAATGAATTCCCTTTTAGATAAACCTTACATACTTATAATATAAAACCTCAGTCTCTCTTTCCCCTTGAGCCATTTTTCAAGTCATTTCCCAAGCAGAGAAGATAACTTTGGTTACAAGGGGTCAAATAATCTTCCTCTTATGTGCCTCTGCCTTCCATCCCGACTCTACTTCTAAACTGCTTAGTCAGAGCGCATTGCGCTTTCCTTGCACGTCTGAACCTAGTCCTTGTCTCCACGTGAAGAGACAAGTTTCATGCAGTCATTGATTCAAAACACTTCGTGGGTATTAGGCAGTATGTTAATCAGGTACATTTTCCCACGAAAAAAGTGACTGTCAGGTGATCCATTGTGGTGACGCATGACTGGTGTGTCTCCTCAGGTGCTTGTGGAGGAGCCACTTGTCACCGGGACCGCCCTCGCCGTCAGTCCCCTCTTCCTGCTGGCAGACAACATACAGAAGCTGCAAGGCTTTATCTCACAGTACCTCTACAGCTAAGGGCACAGCCCCAACAACAAGGCTCCCCGTTAGAAGGCCGAGTCCAGTGAGCCCCTCGTCACCACGAGCAGAGAGGCGTATGTTTAACGGTTATGGTCGGAACAGTTGACGGGGCCGTCGTTTATGAACGATTTTGAAAGGTTGGCCATTGATTTTTGTTGAGCTTCAGTAATAGTCTTTTTTTGTTTATGCTGGAAGACAGAGATGTTGTAGGAACATTTTAGGTTTCAATAACATTGCATTATAATGAAAAAAAAAAAAAATAGTTCAGGTTGCTATTGTGTTTTTGTCACTTTATATTTCCATTTTGGTTGTATGTGTCTTTGATGTGATATACTAGTATTTAGTGAGCGCTGCTTGGCGTACAACTATGTTTCTTTTGGCTGTTTGAAGAGCTTGTTCTATTTGTTACGTTGCATTTCTCAGAACTTGCCAGCATTAAAAGTCTGATTGCAAATCAACACATTTATTTCGAATATTCATTCATAGTTTGCGTTACGTGTCCACTAGATAGTAACTGAATTTTGAACAAACTGGACAGCAACGTTGTTTAGCAGTCTGAACAGCTCCTTGCCTGACCCGAGTCTCGGATGTGCTGAGTTGGACCTTGAGACTCTGAGGTTCAGAGGGAGAAATCAATGTTGTGTTGGAGGTGAAGACGGATTTCTCTATGAGCATTAAATATGTGGGGATTCACAGCATTGACAGCGGGTGGGTTGTGTTGTTTGCTGCTCGTTTCCCTAGCCTGTCTCCCTGCAATAGATCAGCCAGAAGAAAAAAATGATATAGCTCTGTATTACTATAAAGAAACACTAGAGCCATCTAGTGGTAGTGTTAGTGAATTGCATTTACAACATTGTATTCCAACTTAATATATAGTTTTCATTTAGATGTATAATAATAAACTAATCACAACATATCTCTTCAGAGTGGAGCTTTAGCCCCACTATTGCATAACAGTACTTTCACATTATGAAATACTGTAAATATTAACTTTACAGCTTTACAACGGAGGAGCGAGATTAAAATAATATCTGTTGAGTCGTATATATCAGGATTTTGTTAATCAAACTTCATTAGAGAGGGGAACTTCCATGGGAAATATGCATTGTGAAATTACCTCCACCCATTTCCGCCACTGAAAAATGTAGACTTTGGTGGACGTTTGGTGGTTTGGAACACTTTCGCTTCCCTTTTAATGCTCGAATAATGTACTACTTATTTCAAAAATCATAGAATAACATTTAATTGGTATACATTAAAAGTTTATACCCATCAATGTTTATACCCTTCAATATTAACTTTACTCAATTTAAAGTATGATCCCCAAAAAAAGCATAATGTGAACTTCCAATTATTTATACATTTTTTGCAATGTGAAGGGATTTGTCATCCTTCACATTGCATCTAATAACATGATGACCATCACGACATACATGAAATACGTTCAACAGGTCCATATTATTTGCGTGGATGGCTGTGGTAAATAGCCATTCGAGAGGTGTAGGCTGCAAGTGGAAAATGGTGACAAAAGGAACATGTTTTGACTCCCATGGTGAGTCATGTAATTGTATCCTTCAAAAAGAGCAATTTTTGTCCGGTCACTTAAACAATGACTGAATTGTCACAAAGCATCCATCCATGAAGCCCATTCAGATGAATCAAACACCAATGATGGTTGAAAGATGAATGGAGTCAAATTATGATTTAGGTGCCTTTATGTAAAAATAACATTTTGAATGTGAAGTAATTGGTTACCAAATACATTTTAACCTGTTGTGAACAAATGTATTTATATCACAAATTTGATCAACTCCCATTACTTCATCACTAGCTAATTGAATAAGCTGTTGTGCAAATGATCGACAGCTTCCTTCCTCTTCTCAACTGAAAGGTGATATGTCGGTATGCATTTGTATTGTCAAGAAACTTGGGGCATCAAGAACTGTTGAAGCGACATCCTCGTGGTTGACCTCTTGTCGTTAGACCACCTTGTTCATTATAGACCCTATCTGGTCTATCTGACACTCCACCACATCTCCTTTCTGGAAAACAAAAGAAAAAAAACACCTGCTCAAAACACACTCTTAACAGAAGACCATACAGATTGCCCATACACAGCCTCTTATGGGTTATAATGTTTCCTAGGCTTATGGGCAATAAATCAGATAACAATATATCAATAAAGGTAAAGGGCAGTAATGCTAATTCCAGTGTAAGCCTTTTCAAAATCCACCCATACTACCAACATCACCCCTGGTGGTAAAATAGGGTCTGGATTAAGATTCGTGGGGCAAGTGATGTGGACACTGATTGAATAAAATCAACAATGACATCAGATTCATGATTCGTTTTGACCGTTACCTTGAGATAAACGGGTGGTTTTCTGAAAACTCCAACGCCTGGCGGCGTTCCCGTCAGGAACACGTCTCCTGGAGTTAGAGTCACAAACCTAACGAAGCAACAGAAAGGACATCAGATGCCAGAGGAGGGACCAAACATGAGCCAAACCACACGCTGCAGTGCCAACGATGTTGGAGAGACTTACCGAGAGACCCATGCTATGATCTGTTCTGTCCTGAAGATCATCTGGTCAGTGTTGCTGCTCTGGACTGTGTCTCCGTTGACTAGACAGCGGATGCCGAGGTTGTGTGGATCTAGAACCAGGATAACATGCACTTAACATTTAGTCCATTAGCAGCCACTTGAGGCTGCGGACAATCTCGGCATAAGATCAATGTTGGGAAGAAAAGAAATAAAAATGTTTTATTGTAACACAAGTTTAAAAAAACAAATTGGACAAGAGTATCAATGGCAATTGGAACACACGATTTAGAAGTTAGCCACATATATTGTTCTCCCTCGCGCTCCTTCGCTCCACTCATACTGGTTTCCATAGGCGCTCACCCTTCACTGCATCAGTAGTTACTAAGGCAGGGCCAAGAGGACAGAAGGTGTCAAATGTTTTCCCAAGCAACCACTGCTTTCCATTGCGTTTCATCTGCCAATCACGTGCACTGACATCATTGGCCACAGTGAACCCTGCTACATATGACAGAGCATCCTCCTCCTGCCAAGAAAAAAGAGTGGAACATTTCTGAGTTACAATGGGTTTTTCTTCACTAGGCTACAAAATGAAAATCTTTTTATATGTGTGGGTGGCAATCGGTCACCTTGATGTGTTTTCCACTGCGTCCAATCACAAAGGCCAACTCCACCTCCCAGTCCACCTCCTGAAAGACCAAGTGAACAGGAAACTGATGTTTGTTTTTTACACTTATTTGCTCTCAATGGAGGAAATGTGTTTTGGAGGTTGTGATGATGATGTCCCCCACTAACACAAATCAAACCCTGGAGGAACCATACACATCCCTCCACCCTCTTAGGTGTTGATTCTCACCCTAATATCCTGTTTTAATGTGAGTAATATCATGCAAGCGAAGTGAGTAATATCATGCAAGCAACGACATTGTTTCAGTCGGTCTTCAGAATTTGACAAAAGTTGTTGAGATAAACTATATAAAGTTATAAAGTTGTTGAGTCCACAAAAGTGCTCATTCTAAGCTTGTTTCAGAACCTTTAGGCGGAATAATCAATATAATGTTAACATTCAATGTGAAATGAAATGTGAAATGCCAGCCAAAATAGCTGGAATTCCAACAGTTGAACACCTACAGCAGGTTGCGGAATACAGCCAAAGAAACGAAAAAATCCTCTTTAATAATTCATCTACCTAAAATGCATTATAATCTTAGTTAGTTGTTGTTTCATGTTCCTGCTTAACTCTTCCCCGGCTGTTAATATTAACACTACCAAATGTACTCTTTAGTACTACTTAAATAAAGTCGGTAGCTTCTTCATCAAATTGTTAGAACTACAAGGAAGACTGTTTTCTGAAAGTAAGAAAGTTTCACCTGGCTCTCGGAAGGCAGGATGATGTCATCATACGGACCTGTGATCACATTGGGAAATTTGTTGAAGATGATTGGCTCACTTGGGATGGGTGCGTTTTGTTCCAGGCAATGATCCCGGTAGTTCATGCCCACACAAACAACCTTCTCTGGGGCAAGAATAGGAGAAAGCAGCTTGATGTCTGACCTATTCAACACACATTGACCCGATGCCAAGGCTCTGGGAAAACAGACGTAGAAGAAAATGTAATGTAGCGAATAAGTCCGGCCAACAACGACAATGAACCATGTTGTTGGGTGTTGTAAGTTTGCGTTACCTCCGGGCGCACTCTATGCCCTTGTTACCAAGCTCCAGTAGCCCTCTCATCGTGGAAGGCATAGAGGGGTCAAAGGTCGTGAGGTCCACCACACCGAGTCCCTCCTCCTGTTCGACTCCAACTCTTATCACGCCTTCATCGCCGCAGCGATGAAACTGCACCAGTCGCATGGCTGCCCCACACAGGCCTCTGGCTGGGTTTCTCACTAGAGCAGAATAGAAAGTCTTCGAGAGACGGAACGAGTGGAGAGCAACTCTCATCTATTGATGACAAAGAGGTGACATTACTGTCAGAAGGGAATAGTAAGAAAAAGCAGAAATGCAAAGGAGGGATACAAAAATACGAAGACAATCAGACAATATTCAACTCTGTTATCAGACTCGCACTTAATGATTCTGCTCAATAACTAATTAGTAGTGACGATAGTTCAGGGACCTGGACAAAAGTTGCATGGCTTAACATTTCTCTACTTACCTGCTTGGAGGCAACTAGTTTGACCGTGCACAAATAGTTATCTTTGTATAATTACGTACAACTCAAGACAACTATGACACTGCTGCAAAGTCAGATGAAATGATTGAGTTTATAATGCTTGGACTTAAGGCTTGGTCACTCACGTTCTCCGTAATGTTCACTGTGCGGTAGACGCTCGTCCTCCGTCTTCACTGACAAACAGGTCAACTCACTTCCGGGTTTGTGTTTCTAAGATATAATTCCTGTCACTATGGAGACCATTACACACTAAAGACTCGCGCTCATGCACCATGATGTGGTTTTAAAAAACTATGTTTAAAGCAGGCCAAAAGGTATCCCTTGTTATGTTTTGGAAGTTGTCTTTAAAAACAAAACTACAGCTCCCGGCTGACCCGGCAGAAAATCACGTGGACAGAATGAGTCGTAGACTGCGTCGATTACGCTGGGGACGCTGGGGACGAGTACCCACCAGTTTTCGTCAAGATTCATTTTGTACCCACCACTTAAAAAAAAAAAATAGAGTTGAATTCAGTTTTTAAAAAAAGAAGTTAATAGCGCATATAATTCTGAGACAGATGCCAACAAATCCACAAAAAGTCTATCCTGATACGGCACACAGCCATACTAGATTCTCTGTCAACAATTTGCACCAATTGTAACATTGGGATGAGCAAGTTCTAGAATGGGGGAGGGTGGGCGGCTCCTTCTCTATGCAACCTGAACCTGACTGTTTCGTTCGCACTTCCACGGAATCTGCTGCGGTTGCCGCAACAAATATTTTTTTGCTTTTTCAACCTTGACATTTGTAGTGCTGTGTGTAGCCACACGTTTGCCCCTTCTGAACTAAAACACGTAGGTCATTTCCTTTCCTAGCTCCTCTTTGTTTATGTTGGTATCTCATGTCCTGTCACGTTGTCAACATTGGGTACATGGAGCAGAACATAGTGGGTCATGTCCAATGCTTTTTGAAAACGCTTTCTTCATAAAACGTGTCAGACATCAGTTTTTGTATACATTTTATTAATTAGTAAGCTACATGGGTATCCCGTCTTTCAGAACCTTTT
>OMKX01001072.1:0-10623 GCA_900302425.1 Brosme brosme
TAGGGTGTGTCATTGAAGCCAATAATGAGCTGCATCAGATCCCAGAGGTTCCATTGTGTGACCCGTCCCTCTATTGTCCTGCGATGCTAATAGAGCTCTCAGAAGTGGAAACAGTAGGATGGATAGACGGCTTCCACTGGCACAATCATTCATCAAAACACACAGTATTGCCAAGACTATACAAACAGGACTAGTGGTGTTTTGGATAGTTTTAGCTTACTAGCCCAATAAAAACATCCCATTTATTGTTATTAGCTTGCTAGAATTAGGTTTTAGCTTACTAGTTTTGGTATTGTTAATTATTAGCTTGCTAGAATTAGGTTTTAGCTTAATTTTGGTATTGCTAATTATTAGCTTATCATCATTAGCTTTTAAAATGACTAGATTTTGGTATTTTAAGTGACTAGCTCATCAGTAAAGCCATCCGGAATATTATTACAATTATTATAATGATAATTATTATAAATATTCAAATAATAATAATAGTTATAACATAATAATAATAATAATAATAATAATAATAGTAATAATAGCCATGAAATTATTATTTCATGACATGTCATTCACTCCTTACTTGGAGTCTTTGCGGACCACAGCCCTCTCCGCAGCGGATACCTCCAGACCCCCACCTCCACCTCTTCCGGCCCCGGAGTAGGCCCCCGAGGTGGGCTCGGCCGACACCCCCTCCTTGGCCTTGAGGCGCCGGTGGACCTCCACGGCCACCCGGTGGAACCTGCTGCTGGAGCCCTGGTCGATGGCACTGGTCAGAGGCAGCGGGGGTGGCTGTGGCGGGAGTAGAGTCCCAACCAGGTGGCTGTTGGTGTGGCTGTAGCAGGCTATAGCATCCTGGAGCTTTTCCACCTGAGAGGCTTTGGCGTCCAGCTCCTGCCGGAGGAGACGCAGCTGCAACTCCTGCACCTGGAAGTCCTTCTCTCGCTGGGACAGCTTCTCCTCCAGGTGGGCGATACGTAGTCTGGAGGAGGTGGAGCGTGAAGAAGGGGGAGGAGAGGGGGAGAGAGGGGAAGGAGAAGCATATAGAGAAGAGTTGAGGAGAGAAGAGGGAGGGGGTGAGAGGAGGCGGGAGAAGTAATAATTAATATTAGTTCAACTAATATAAGATAGCAGCTATTTGGTAGTAAAGGTATACAGGATAAACTAATACGGTGTCTGCTGAATGTAATACAAAATATAATGTAATCACAAACACAACATTATGCAACAACATCCTTTGAAGAACGTCGTTACAAGACAAATGAGTGCGTAACACATTTTTACAAATTCTGTTAAAGTGTCAAATGTGTCATAAAGACAAATAAAAACAATGTTCTACTGTAAAAAACCGGAGACCAACCTGAGGGGCTCAGCATCCCAGCCGGCGGGGTCTCTGTTGCATAGGCAGCTGTGGGGCTCCGCCCGCGGGGCTTTGATAGAACCGTTGCCCATGGCCAGGGTTCGGCCGGCCACCATAGGACCGGCCCGGGACACAGACCCTTACACTTACTGTACCAGTGGTCCTTCTCCCAGCTACTCTACGCCGCCGTCAGGTTGTAATGCTTCATTTCCATGTTATCACCACTAAAATCCCTGTGGAATAAAACGGGAGCAACAATATCGTCGATCTCTTATTTAGGCATAACAATAAATAATGTGAATGCATTTCACATAATAGCCTATAATATAAGCAGGAAAATGGCTTTCAAATAACGCCTACTTGTCTTAGTTTTAATAAGTTCGTTTTAAAAAAAACACGACAAAACAATTAACAATAATCAGTGCTACCTTAATGCGGTTCAGTCTACGCCGAAGAAAAAGTGATTCGTTCAGAAGCTCATTGAAACGCTCCTCGATGACATGAACCGTCAGAACCACCTGCATGCTTCATGTTTGACGGTTATTACAGCCTTTCATACGACCAGCCTTTCATACTCAAAACACAAGCCACTCAAGACCATACGCCCATCAAACATGAACTGTAGGGAGAAGAACCCGTGTTTTACTTACCTTGCAAAGCATAGACGCACACTTTCACTGCGTTCAGAGTTGTATAGACTGGCGTGGGTCTTTGGTGTCATTTGACTTGATAGTATTCATTTTCTGTAATTTGTTGCAATGAACGTCTCGGCACACAGCGGTTCTTTTAGTAGCCCACCTTATGATGCTCTTCAGCCACTCAACCATTATTTCATCGAACAACCAGGCTGATTTATGATATTTGCCTCCCCCTTACGGCCAGCGGTGTTATTGTTGTTCCAGAATATTAAACATTTATAAATCAATATTGTAACCCTCGCGATTTAGATGAAAAAACGATTGATTGAATACACATCAAAAACACATTGATACTAGATAATCTAATTGTTCTTCATTAAAATGACAAGCACCTCCACAAAGATGAAAATGCCTCTTTATTTTTACTCAGTGACATTTTTATATTGCATTTAACAGTAAATTTGTCTTGGCAATCAATCAGCGACAAAAGCTGCCTTTTAGTGGATTATAAAAAGTACAAATATTTTTCTTCTGAAAATAAAACCATTGTCATCTTATAAACACATACATTTTAGACACCACACTCAATACAATATATTAAAAAACACAATGACTGTGAGTTGCAGTCACCTTTTTGATGGAACTCACATTGAATGCTGGGAAACAAACTTTTACATCTCGATTCAATGTCGTTCAATGCCGATGCACTCAACCTCAGAAATCTGTAATGGCCGCCAAACTCCTCGCTCACCAGATCCCCTCATATATACTGTGCAGAAATGTACATCTCAGAAAAAAATATAGCCAAGTCAACAACACTGGCATTCAATGACAAACTGTGCTTCTTGTATAGACAAAGAACATCAGCATGCATAAACGGTTCGACATAATGCCCTCCTATCCATACGCCAGATAGTGTAGTAGTAGTAGTAGTAGTAACTGCCAAAAATAGACATCCAAACAAAATGATTTCCACTCTAAACCTCAATATAATACAAATGTTATTCTACAGAACCGTTTAAAATCAAGAAATATAGGGTTGATGTTGAATCAGCTTTACATTTCAAACTTAAACCCAATTCATGGTGAAATAATGCACTTATAGGGTGTGGTAATGATTTACCAATAGACAATGCCGATTGTGATCATTAGAAACAGCATTTAAAGTCCCTTCATTTATTTTCAACAATTAGTTATTATTTTCTAGTTACCTTACCAAAAGGAGACAAGATTTTGAATATCATAGTAGATCACAATCGTATATCACCATTACAATGTTCAACAGTAACAGATTAATATGTTGACATGGTCAACCTTTTCAGGTATTGTGTGTAAAGCTGATCCAAATTGACACAAAGATTAGTCTTTCCTAGTTGCCTCCATTTAATAGACCCATAAAACCATTGATGAAACATAAAATTAAACGCGAAATAACTGTTGAACATATTTAGGACTTGAGAACACTCAAAAGTAATTTCAGTCAAAAGATCTCAACCTAGTTTATTCCAAAAAAAAAATTGTTTCATACCCTTAATGTAGGCCTATCTAGAAAAATAGAACTATTATTTTAACATTCAACAATAAAATGGCAACCCATTGTTCAGAGTTATTCTGTGGTGCATACCGCAGTTGCAGAAAGAGCAAGAAAAAATATTTGAATAAAGGTGAATTTACACCAAACCACAAATTTGAAATAGAATAAAATCTAAATAAACTTCTAAATTATACAAAATACAACAGAAGGGCTAAACATGACACTCTCTGATTGTTCAGCATTGATTCAGTGTCTTTGATATTCAGTTTGATGATCAGATTTGTCAAAATAGTCCTACCCGAATTTACAGTTTCCTATTTCTCAAGCCAAAATGTCGATTTTGACCCACAAGGTTGCATTTCACGCACCTAAAAACATCTGAACTTAGTCCCAGGAAACAATTTGACTCGCCGCAACTCAACTTAACCCCTTCATGCATGGGCCAGTGAGTCCACAAAATAAACTCACAAATAAAACGGATCCATTTATGTTTGCTCGTGCAAATGCACAATTTGACGATCACATTGCATATGAGAGCTTCAAATTTAACACGACTGTACACCTTTATGTATATGGTATAATACATTTCATGTGCTTACAAGGGTCATTGTGGTTCCGAGGTGTATACTAAAGTTCTGCAGCTGGATTGGCTGAACCAGTATTTCATCAAATATGAAAAAACAAAACATAAAACCTACGCATTATCCATTGCACTGAAAATGTTGAAGTTGAAAATCATGTATTTGGTGTCAGCTTACTTTAACAGAAGATTGCGAGATTGTGGACATGACACTGTGGTCATCCTCTGTCCAAGGGTAATACTGGCTAAACACGTTAAACTCCGCCTTACTGGAAATAAAGTAAAATCAAATAAAAACACAGTGAAGAATAAATACACACGGCTGTGTTCTCCGTCTGTTTACAAGGCAGTTGTCACGACGACGTAAGGAATGATTCCGCTCATTAGGTTGAATGAAACAGGAAAGTTTGTGTATAACTTATAGAACTTCTAACGGTATAGGACAGGGCTGTTGTTCGTCTGATAAATATTAGACTATAGATAGATTGAAAAGTTGGTAAAAATTCAGATTGAAATCAAGTAAATTGTACTCAGACTGAATGACATGATATAGAACATGTATTTATGCTTTATAATGACTTAATTCGTCAATAAAGATAAGTCAAGCTTTACTTTGTGTTTCATTTGAGAGAAATCTTCAAAATCTTTCAAAAACATATCTGATAACTAAAAAATCGTATAATGTGGTTTATTTTTTAAATACTGCCCATGGTTAGGGTTAGGTTATGGTAATGGTCATTCTGATTGCGATATGAAATGAATATAACAAAGTTGACTAATCTATATACAACAAGCAAATAGGATTTACAAAGAAAAGTGTTTTCTCTTATATTGTACAATACTTACAACACCACCATCGCACATGTCTGGTGACCTTGAACACTTTGAGTAACTGGGAGCTAACTAGGATGTAATCTGTGACTAGGTTTGTGTACACTAGGGTTTAACGTTACAATGCAGGTTCCAAAGCGTCTCCATGGCAAGCTATCATAACGACTTAGCTTCGGGTCAAGGAGGCTTTGAGATGGCAGTGATTTTGATAACATTAATAAGGAATCATCAAAGAGTGTATCCGATAGTACGCTGGCTTTCTCGTGGAAACACAAGAGCATAAAGAAATGACATCTATCTGTCCTGTGAGCTGCTCTGAATTCTTATATCACAGGGACAGTAGAGCTGGTGCATGTATGAAACAGAAAATCAAGAATCTAGTGACGTATTCCTGCCTTTGTATTCCTCCCAGATCAGTGAAGTAAAACAACGAGGAGCATTCTAGCTGAAATACGCTCCTCGTTACCTCCTCGTGGCTGTATTGGCGTCCCAAGCAAAGGAGGCGACTGAAAGGCTTGAGAGGGGAGGAGGTGGAACAACTATTCACTACTTTTTAGTCTTTAGTCTCTTAGTCAATTCGCCCCCCTTTCGCCCGCCTCAACTTACTGGCCCTGCATCAGGCTGATGGAAAGCATCCATGAAAGTGGGCAACCCTCAGGGTTTGGGGTGAAAAAACTCCAGAGATTTCTCCAAACGTCCTCAAGTGTCCGGTTGGCCGCGATGAGAGAGAGAGAGAGGCTGAGAAGGTTTCACCTCGTCTATCTGGCCAGCTGGAAGGGATGTTGACCCTTGGAAATAGAAAAGACAAAGAGGTTTGTTAATGTTTGTATTTGAAACAATTCTGGTATTATTTATTTTCCTGCGTGGATCGGCAGCAACATTATAAACTGTTTAGACAGGGAGATTAACTTGTTGAATCGAAATGTGTTTCCTTGATAATCTCAGATATTATCAAGGTCATCTATCATAGGAACAGTGATGTAAGATTGATGTGAATTTAATATTAACTGTATTGCTTTTTGTTATTCAATACAGTTCCAAAATATGAGATTTATAAGAATATGATATTTTGTAAGAATCTTCTTGGTTCTTCTTACATTGAATGTGGCAAATGGTTTTTCTATGATTAACTGAAATCAAACTCACCTCAGGCAATTCATTCTGGTTTAATGCGGTGAAGCACACACAACACAACACAACACAACACAACACAACACACCACAACACACAACCTTGTTATCCTCTGGGCCGAGCGGTTAATCGCAGACCCCACAATGAATGCACGTTATCCTTCCCCTGCTCATCTGAACCTGCATCACATTTCTGATGTCCACTTGCAAGACAGCAACAACCTGTGCTGTATGACAAGTATTCACCAAAGAATACCGAGATGATGTGCTGACCACATTTTCCAAACAAAAACAAAACAATCCTTAAAAAGTTAGGTTTAATTCAGATTGTCATTTTGTACACAATCAACAAATTATACATTATTATAAAACATAGCTTGACAATACACTGTTAAGACAACAATAAAAGAGACCAGCGGGTGTCTATGGCATAAGTTAATACGAGGTATTGTAGAGCGAAGAAGCAAATGGTGGCATAGCATAATCTCTCGTGGCAAAAAGAACATCAAAAATCCCAAAAGCAAAGCCAAAACACAAAATATAACTTTTTAACATACGAGCAGCATAAAATGGATCCAGCTCAACTCCGGTCTCGTTCCTGTCCATCTTTTTTTGGCAACACTGATTTTTGGCCATAACATTTACTGAGGTTAGCTTTACAGCGTCCGATAATGTGGATCAATAATTCCTAACCCAGGAACAGTGGAAGTCAGTAATATATAGATATGTGGTTCAGATGGAGAGGAGAGTATCTATGGCAGAAGCTTGCCTTGGACGGGTCAGCAGCAAAACGTCAATCTGATAAAAAAACATGAATGAACTCTACACTGTTCCACAGACCAGAAGAGACAACCAATGAAAACAAATCATCCGAAAAACAAAATGAAAAACACCAAAACTAAACACACGCATTGTTAAAGAGGTGTCTCTCTTTAACATTTAAATCTATTTACACGTTTACTAGGAGAAATTGATCACAGCAAAGTAATCGATGACGAGAATGTAGAACATTAGATTTGTTCTCTTATATTGTTTTTTTCTGTCTGACAAACAACATTTTTAAAGTATGGTTTTGATTTCCAAACTTCAAATTTGTCATGTCTTGCTTTTCTCCTTTCCTCTTATCTTTTCTAATTTCAAGATATTTTGAGATTTCACTGATAGAGATTAATCTTAAAAGCATATGGTTGATCATTTTGGATGCTCAAAATTTAGGTTACCAATTGTGGAACAGTTAAGAGTAACCCTACCAAAAATTCATACATACAATGCTGTCTCCCAATAATTACAAACTACTTCATTATATTCAACTTTACTAAAGTTGGGTTTACTGGCTGTGAAAATTGAGTTTTGTAAAGTGTACTTTACAAATGAGAAGTCTACAGTCTTATTTTTTGTATTGTTGACTTGCTATCAAAATTAAATGACATCTGGTGTTTGTTGTGTAGTGTAGGGATTATTTGGCTGGCGACCGTCCGACATTTCATCCAGGTTTAAGGCTTTTAATGTGTAATGTCATGTTTACCAATTGAGCCCATGACCACAGTTAAAAGTGCAGACTTGAAACAGTGCTGTCTGTCACTGCCGTATGCTCACCATAATAACCACTGTACTCAGCAGTCCTATTCACTTCCCAGATTAGGAAACAAAACCAAAACCAAACACGTCTTTGACAAATAGGAGCGTGAAATCTTAAAAGGCTAACAAACTATCCAGCTCCACAAATCAGTGCAGCGTGGTCCATCGTAACACAAAATCAGGATACAATAAGTTAATAGGCAATTTCCACTTCACATTATGCACAAATATCATGCACATGTAGACACGTTTTGCTTTCCTATCTGACCATATTAAAATAATGCATAGGTATAAAAATGCAATACATAATACATAGTCATACGTTTTTAGAAAATAAACATTCTGTACAAAAGCCATATCGTTTCTTCCCGTTTTTTGTTTTTTTTTGAGCATTTTCACAAATGTTTTTCCCCAGTATTACAGAGCAGGTAAGTGTGTAAAAAAATAAATATTCTATGTACAATAACACATGCCATTCCCAGGTTAGGGTCACTGCAAAGAGAAACACAAGAACAGTTGGACGGGTTAGTGGAAGCCATCCTGTTGCGCGTGTCAGCGCCATTTTGTGGACGACGATAAACAACCCATAACAACCACACACGACAACACTACAACACAAGGGGAGAGGTCTCGACTTACTTTGTTCCAGCACCCCGGTACAGGTAAGCCGTCGTCACCCTGGGAGAGAAGGAATACGAGAAGCAAATAACGGAAGTGAGATTCCCATAAAGATCAAAAAAACCACACGAGCATGCAAGCAAGAAGCAACATGATGGCAAACACAGCAGTGTGGCGTCACAAAACATTATCAATAAAACTGATGAATGTGTGTTCTTCTTCTCCTTAAAGCTAAGCATTTCGTTTTTTTTTTACAAATTTGAAACAATTATGGAGACACTGTCGGCGTGAAATATAGGCTACATATGAAAGGAGATAACCTTACCTGTAACGTTATTTCCTGAACTATATCTGTGTAGTTCATCGATAACGTGCCAATAAGTACTTTCGGTATAAATCATCACATAGTGAAATACCGTTTAAAGGTCGCTTCTACTCGTGTGAAATGTGCGATAGTGTGATGGGGGTTCCTGTTCGCTCGGTCAATAACTGACGCCCTCTCCTGATCACGGCGCTTGGTTGGCCCCAGAAGGTAGAGGTTTTGGTGCTCCATGCAAGAGACAGTGGAAAGACTAAGTATTATTCTGGCTCAAAAAGGAGGACTAAGCAGTGTTTAGATGTTTGGGATACACAATTTTCTCAACATCACTAGTCTTTGTTAGACAAAATCTCTTATCTGCATGCAAAGTTCATTATGTTTAAACGTGTTAGGCTTGTGTTAAAGGCAACAAGTGTTAGTGGTGTAATAAAAACGTGGAGTGGTGGTGGACTGAGTAAAATAATACTTAACTAAATCTACACAATCACAAGTGCCATTTAGTGCAGTTGAACTTTTGCATTTTCTAAATATGTTTATCTACGAGCCACCACATGCAAGTTACGAGAGCGAACTCTCCGACAGTGTGAAACAGTGAGTGGGTGTGGTTAGGGGCGGGGTTAGGGAAAGCTAAAGGCATGCTGGGTAAAAGGGGGGAGGGCGAGAGCATCATACCACAGCGCACGGGGCATCCAGCCCGTCCAGGCCAGGCTGACCCGGTTCACCTTGCTCCCCCTTAAATCCACGGAATCCCTGTTTGCGAGATCAGCCGTTTAAATATGTGTATTCTGGTGTACCTTTTCTTTGGCGGTTCGGTTTTTATTAGTGTTTATTGTGGTGGTTGGGGGAGCCGCTACTGCAGGGATGGCGAGACCTGCTGGTGATCGGCTGTCGAATGGGCGAGATGAAGCTGGGAGCTATTACCGTGTAGAAGGATGACCTCCGGGGACAGCGACAGGAAGTGGACGGTACTGAGATGATTCAGCGTTGACAGGAAATCATTTGATCATTTGTCTGGGAAATGCCGACCAGACGACAGGGCTGTCGTTGAAACTTTGAGAGGTTTGGATACCCGGCAATTGTCTCGCCATTTAAGGTGAAAGATCGAGTGGTTTTGTATTCAATTAAGGATGTTCCTGGCCTTAGGATCAGACCCCACAATTTGGTTTTAATTTGGTTCAAATGGTTTTCTAAATCCGAATAAAACACAAGGGTCCAAATTGACCGTTAAATGAATGGTATGGAAAGCCCCCCAGAAGAGGAACCATAGTGATCCCCCCCTCTCAATGTATCTCAGGTTCTCACGCTATGTTTATCATCCACAGTAGCCGTCCCCTTCCTCTCGGTCCAAACCCTGGGGAGAAAAGACCTCTTGGGGGGACTGTTTTGGTCCATGGTCCACAAACGCTGCAGTCAATCTAAACCTTTACATTTCCTATCTGGTCCATGTCAAAACACCCCTCTCCCATAATACCCCATTGCCATTGACTCAAAATATATCACACTACTCATCTGTGTATGAGTCCCCCACTTTACAACCTTGACTTGCTTGGACACACTTGGACCAAAACAATGACCTTTGAGGTTTATTACAACGTTAATGCCAGAGGCGAACGGAAGCCAGCGCCAGAATACCGACCCTCCACACCTACGAGAGACAGATACCGGCGGAGGGTGTGTGTATTCCAGCTAGCGACCTTTCCCTTCGCCTGCTGGCTGCACAGCGGACTATGGACATACCAACGGACAGGGGGCATCTAATCCTGGCGCTCCTTGGTCTCCCCTATGCCCCTTGGGGCCCCTGATGCCCTTCTTGCCCCTCTCTCCCTGCAAACAACAGCGCATCCACAAAAATACAAACTTTAGTCCTCCCAGTCACAAAGCCAATGAGCGGTGTAAGCAAATATGCACTGCTGAAGGATTGATATGAATATTTTTGTCAGGCTTGGTGTATGTGTACAGAAGTGTTGGCGTCTTTTACAACATGAGGTATATATGCAAAAGTGCAGTATGTGATCTGTTTATCGTCAAAGGGCCCATTCAGACA
>OMKX01001074.1:0-11745 GCA_900302425.1 Brosme brosme
GTGGCTTTTCATTTTCCTGTTTGTTGCCGCTGTCAATCACTCCTTTTTCACACCCTGATGTTTCCTTTTTCCCTGCTCTCCATTATGTTACTTGCCCCTGTTTCTGCAATGCATCTTGGGAACCAGGAAATGGAATCAGATCCCGAGGATGAGGTAATCCACTTGCTTCCCCTCATTCGCTGCCCTCGCGCTAGACACTCAGATGGTTCATAGGCCTGCTATTCTCTCATAGCCTTACTTTCCTCCCACTGCTATCAGGACAACGAGAGCTTTCTGTCTTCCCAGAAACGTTCCGTTGTCCGGCTTTGCATGGTATATCAAATTAAAATCACCACCGCTATCCATGCCAAATCTATCTATCCCTTGTGATAGAGTTAGAGTTAAGTAACCTTTAAAGTATAGTTTGAGTCTCACTTTGGTCAAATTTAACCTTAATATAACTCGTGTGTGATATGATATTTCTGTGGTTTTATGTATTAATAATGCTTTTTAGGCTATATTGATCATAACAGGGTGCCAAAATGAGTATTAAATATACAGTTCATATTATTTGTGATCCGCAGCGGCCTGTATGGACATAAGAATTGTTTAACCTAATTTTGAAGGTAGTTTACAGTAAAATAATACATTTAAATTGATTTGATCGGTAAGAATCAATTGGTGGCTTATTGACCAGAAAGTAACCAAGATGGCGGCCAGGCTCTGAGAGGTGTTTGTGTTGTTATTGTTGCAGAACGAAAAGCCCGAGAGACGCCAATCCTTTGCATCCCTAGCCTTACGTAAGCGCTACAGCTATCTGGCCCAGCCTGCACTGAGTGAGTGGGACATTTTACTAACAAAGCTTTCCGGGAGTCTCTAAAATCGAATGAAAACATTGTTTGGAAACTTTCTTAGTAAATCTGTAATCCGTTTTAGTAACTCTATACCTTGCGTGATTAATATAGAGATCGCTCGATTCCTTGTGTAATCAATGCATATTTCTCACCCTAAGTAGCACATGTACTCCCCATGCTTGTGTACCACATTGGATATGGTTTTGCATGGGTTTGTACGATTCAAGGTTTTTCTGTGCCTGCCCACTAAGTTGTGTTCCTGAAAGGTTTGGCTTGGTTGTTTTACCACATATGAGTCCATCATATGAACATGTTGCTTTGATTGATCGACATAATGTGAATCTGCATTTGAGAAGAAATCAAAGTAAGATGGTTTTCCTTTGTATCCTGCTTTCCCTTCTGTTTCAAACATTTGATTTACTTTATGATTTGTGGCTCGATGACTCTGTTTTCTTTTCCGGTTAGATTCAAATGCATGATGAGAAGTCCCACCTACTTTTTATGAGTCTTCCACTGCTTGTCACAAAGGGTAGTCGAACCGGTACCATTTAATGGACCCAAACACAGTCTTGGAACTAGCTTCATTATTATTATATAGTTCTGTTCGATAAAAGGAGCAATGGAATGGCTTCTGTTGCCGATGGCTCCATTTGATTAGAGAGTCCAAATTCTCTTTGGGGAAACTTTCTATCTTTCCAGAGCAAACAGATAAAAGGCACTGTCATAACGAGATTGACATATGAGCCCATGTACTAGCTAGTAGCACATCAGAACATAAAGGAGAACAGTCTTTTGTGTTATCTTGTTGTGTTTTGTCTTGCCATTTTTTCTATTGTCATTTGTCGGTCCTTTCATTGTCCTTTGACAATATTTATTTGGCTTCTTATTCATTTCTGTTGCTGTGAGAAATGAGTTCAACGTGGATCACATAGAACCAGTCCATTTCATGCTAACATTTCCCATTTCGGCACCTAAAACTATTGTTCTTACTTTCCTTGATGCCAGGACGACTCACTGACCAATTCTTCCCTCTCTGGTCTTTTCTCCTTGTCACTTTTTCTCCCTTCCTCTTTCCCAACATCATTTTCTGTTGCCTTTTTATTCCGTGTTCTGTTGGCGTTTTGTTCCATTTCTTCCTTGTTCTTTTAATTATTCCATTTGAAGAAAGCGCGGTTGAACGAAGCGCAGCAGCACGAACACTGCCTGCTGGTTACCCTCACAAACCTGTCTTTCCAACCAGACCTTACTCACCATGGTCGACTGCTCCTATTACCGTCGCTGGCCAAACACGGCTCGGTGGATTGGGGGGCCCCAGGCCCCATAGCGCTTCCACGACGGGCTCGCCAGCTTCTTCTCCACTGAAGTCCTCCTGGCCCCTTTCCTCCCCTTGCCCTGTCTCACCAGCATCCATAAGAACTCTCCTGGGAGCCCCACCGCCAGTTCCTTACATGTCTTCCCCAGTTCAAACCACTAGCGAAGTAGCATCCTCCTCCCCCATTAGATCTTATAGAACTATGGCTTCACCCATCAAGACGGTGGTCCAGCAGGGACAGTTCCCCGTCCAGGGGTCGGCCAGCCTGGTGTCCTCTGGCTGCCCGAGCAAACCCGCCACAGACCCGTCGTCTATCAAAAGTCTTGCTTCAGCTTACACTTCAAGGACTTCCCCATCGCACTCATCAGCCAGCGGCTCTGTGGTCGATAGATCACATAGTACTCCAACATCTCCAAAGACGTCCGTGAACATGTACAATTCTGGTCTCTCTTTTAAAACTGTACTTGGTTCCACACATACGACAGAGGCAGGATCGACGTCTCTCTCTACTGCTAAAACCCTCTCTGGTTTGTCTTTAATGCAAAGCTCTGTAGATCCCTCAACGCTAGCATCCCATGGAGGGAAATCGACACCTTCTTCTCACTCAAATGGACAGACCACAATTGCCTGCTCAGATTTTTCCACTCTGAATGGATCAGTTTCACCCGTAAAATACCCATCGTCTTCCTCCACGCCGTCCTCGCCTTCTTCGCGCCTCTTCTCCGATAGGAGTAGTAGCCTTCAGGACAGAATCCAGGCTACCACCCAAGCAGCGACCTCTAGCGTCAGCGCGGCCATAAACGAAGCCATAAACTCGTGCTCGGCATCAGGCTATGGCACCCTCAAATCCATGTCCTCCTCACATAGATCTGCAGCCTCTAGCTCAGCTTACGGCTCCTTTAGATCTGCAAATGCCAGCTTGCCAGTGTCCTCTAGTAGCATGACGGTACCAGTGTACTCCAGTAGCATGACGATACCAGTGTACTCCCTCGTCAATGTCCTGCCCGACACCCCCGTCAAACCAGGTCCAGGCTCTCTCAAAATGGCGCTGCCTGGTCCTTCACACACGTGCATGCCCTCATCGTCTCTCTCTTCCTGTGTCACCTCGTCTAAAATCAACTCTCAGTTGAAGTCCCCCCCCTTCATCACGCCGCCAGTCATCCATACGACGACTGCGTCCAACCAGGATATACTGAGAGATGTAGCTAACATGAAGGAGGATCTGATGCGTATGACCGCTATCCTGCAGACAGACACACACACAGCTGCTAAAACTGTGCAAACGTCTCACACTGGCACTCCCAAAGAAACAAGATTAGAGGATGAGGAGCCATATTCTTTAGTGGAAAAGGTCAAGGAGGATTTAGTGAAAGTAAGTCAAATATTACAAACTGATATTTTAACTGAAGGTAAAGCGAGGGCCCCTAAAAAGAGAGGTTTGGTGGATGAGTGGGAGGAATTCTCTAATGGGGAGATTGAGGAAGCACAGAGATGCTCCCTGTCAGAGTACAATCCTCCTTTTGATGCAAACACTCAACCTGTCAGGCCCCAGTCTGTGCCAGTCAGAGACTTTGACTTGTCTCGGGTAGTTGATTATCTAGCAAATGATATTGGCGCTAGCTCTTTGTCTAAAATGGCAGAGGTCAAAAGTAGGCTTGAGGAGGAAGCCAAAATAGAAGTAGAAGAAAAACAGAAGCGCATTCTGAAACCGGCGATGTCATTACAGGATCACAAGCTCAAAATGCCTCCTCCGGGGTCTGGTCTGCGCACCTCCCCCTCAGAAAAAGACCTTAGTAAACTTGCTGAATCCTATCAGGCAGCAGACGCTCCTTTGGAATCCCCTGAGGACTTGTCTCATGAGCAAGACAAGAGCCCTCTGTCAGATAGTGGCTTTGAGACCAGGAGTGAAAAGACACCTTCTGCGCCTCAAAGCGCAGAGAGTACAGGTCCTAAACCACTATTTGCGGATTCCCCCATCCCTCCCTGTGTCACTGAGACTAGAACAGAAGTTGTCCACATCAGGAGCTATGAGCAACCTGACGATCCCTGTGAACCTTTGTTGATGGAGGAGGCTGCAACCGCTTATCCTAGTATCGAATCAGACATAGCCTCTCCTAGCTCCCTCACAGATAAGGTCAAAGCCCTTCAGGTAAAAATGTCAGAGGAGGATTCCATGATGAGCAAAAGCATGTGTCTAAAAGAGGAAACTCACATCACGACCACTACTAGAATGGTCTATCACAAGCCACAGATAGCTGAAGGAGCAGACATGATGGAGGAATCGATGTCTGTTAGAGACATCATGAAGGCCTTTCAGTCGGGTAGAGATCCATCCAAAGACCTAGCGGGCCTTTTTGAACACAAAGCGAGCCAGGATTCTGTCAAAGGAGATGAGCTTACCCCACGGTTTCTTGACAAAGACTCTAAATCCAAACCTAAGGTGGAGAGGATTATAGAGGTTCATATAGGAAAGGGCCGCAGTACTGCGGAGCCCACTGAGGTCCTCATCAGAGGGACCAGGAAGCACCCAGACCTCTATGCGTACAAAGGGGACCGCGGTATCAAGGAGCTCAGCGATTATGACGAAGCCCAACAGGAAGAAGAGGAGCTTACTGCAGAAGAATCCCTACCTTCCTTCCTGGAAAGCTCTCGTGTGAACACCCCATCACATGAAGAAGACAGCCGCCCAAGCTCTGCTCAACTGATGGCCGATGACTCGTACCAAGCCCTGAAGCTTTTGAGCCAGCATTCCATAGAATACTGTGATGACGAGCTGTCAGACACCAGAGGGGAGTCATACAGGTTTGCAGACAAAATGCTCCTATCAGAGAAACTAGACACATCTTCACAATCTCACTCAGACACAGAGGATTCAGCGATGATGGCAGACCAAACACATCTGCATAGCAGCACAGAGGGTATCAGCCAACAGCAGGGTAGCCCCAAAATGCAGTTTTCATCCAGGACACCAAAAGAGGGGTCTCCTAAATCAGGAAAGTTCTCCTCAAACAGAGATGAACAGGCTCAGTTTGATAAAGTCACTGTGCTGCATTATTCAACAGATCAGGGCAGCCCTAAACACGCCGTGTGGATGAGGTTTACAGAAGATAAGCATGATAGGAGCAGAGACAAGCTTCTCTATGAGGACAGAGTGGACAAGACTGTAAAGGAAGCTGAGGAAAAACTGAGTGAAGTGTCACAATTCTTCCGTGACAAAACAGAGAAGCTTAATGATGAACTGCAGTCCCCTGAGAAAAAACCTATGAGAAGGCAAGGGCAGGGGACTCGATCTGGGCCCAGCTCGGCCTGCAGTAGTCCTGAGAGGACCCCACAGAAACCCACGGTAGGAGGAGAGGGGTTGAGTAAAACCGATCTCAGGGAGCCGTCTGTTAGCAAAATGTTTGGTAGCAACGCTACAAGTGACAGGAAAGGCTCTAGTTTACCCAGCAGTCCTGAGCGAAGTGTGTTTTCTCGCCTCAGTGAGAGTACAGTTAAACCACCTAGTAAGATAAGCGAGTCTGCGCCGTCACCTCCAGTGACGGTAAAATCCACATCGAAGGTCAGCTCTGTGAGAATGAAGTTTGAAGCTGAGGCTCAGAAACAAAGTCAGCCTAGTACACCTAAGATCCCTCCGCCAGTGCAGCCCAAACCTTCAGGGAGCAAGCTTCCTGTTTATCAGCTATCAGGAGCCGGCAGAACCACCAAAGCATCTGAAGTCTCAGGGGACAGTAGCCCACCTACTGCTAAGGATATCAGTCAGGCAACATCTCCCATCCTGAAACACACAGAAGACAGGCAGTCAAACATTTCAGATGCAGCCCTGAAAAGACACATGAGTGAAGCTGAAACGGAGAAATCTAGATGTAAAGGCAAAGACAATGTCCTTAGTCAGCAACTAAAAGAGATTCCAGATAACAAAGGTCTGGTATTTCCAACTGCCACATGTGACACTAAAAACGAGAATTACATTGAAGCTCAAAAGCCCCACCGATACACAAAAGTTGAAACTGTCTCCAAAAAGGCTGAGGCTGAAGTATTAAGAAAAGACAGCGAAAAACCAGTTAACCAAAACATAAGACAAAAGTCAGAATCTCAAATTCCTATCCGGGCAGCCTCCTCCCAAGCTGATACTGATCTTCAAAAGAAACTAACTGTAACTAAACCGTCACAGATACCAACATTAGCAAAAACCAAAACAGAGACAGTCCCTGATACAACCCTACCACAGATGGATGAACATCTGACTAACAACACATTTGAAATTTTAGATAATGCCCCCAGAGATTCCAACTCAAATAAGCTTCCAAGTCCTGCAGAAACACTAGAAAAGCTCATTGACCTTCAGATTACTACAACGACCAAAGAGAACTTCAAGGGCCTCGAAACCCTCCCTGTTTATGTAGGTGTCCAGGTGGGCCGACAGGCAGAACGAGAGGCTAAGGGAGGGTTGTACACCGTCAAACAGAAGTCCTGCATGGCCCTCAGCCCCATAAGCCCGGACGATGACACCCTAGAGCAGGTTTCCTTCATGGACAGCTCTGGGAAGAGTCCTCTCACTCCAGACACCCCCAGCTCTGAGGAGGTCAGCTATGACCTCACAGCCAGAACCCCAGATGGCTTCGGGGAGTTTCTACCAGGGAACACCAGCCCTATAATGGAGGTGTCTGAGGATTCAGAGGAGGAACACTGCAAGTCTAGTTTCTCTTTTAAGGAGGCCTTACCAAGAAAACCAGATAGGAAAACGGTTGACGCCAGTCAAGCCGATGTCTTGAATTCTAATCAGGAGGAAATAAAAGCGACAGACAATCAGACAGAATCAGAATCTTATTTCAACCTACAGGATACATCAGACAACGCAAACGAATACATGACAGAGCAAGAGCAGCAAACTGGATCTAAAGACAAAGGTGTTGCGTATATCGAGTTCCCCCCTCCTCCCCCTCTCGACTCAGCCTCTGAACAATCAGATGTGGAGAGGAAAGGCTCAGGTTCCTGTAACTCTTCAGGAACTGAGACTGAGATGATGGAGGTGAACTTGCAGGAAGAGCATGATAGGTATCTACTGACTGAGCCAATCATACGCATCCAGCCCCCCACCCCCGTGCTCACAGATGCTGATGACAGCCAATCAAATCCTGAGGATGACGGAGAAGACGTGTCAGTCTTCCAGCCTGTACCTTATAAGCACTCAACCTTCCCTGAAGAGGAGAAGGACAAGACGGGATCTAAACCCAAAAAGCATGACAAAAACGGGAACAACAAAGATCCCAACGGTGGAACCAACGGCTCCAACGGCTCCAATGGTTTAAATGGTTTAAATGGTTTAAATGGTTTGAATGGCAAAGAAGAAGAAGAAGAAGATGGTGATTGTGAACAGAATGGAAACGACCAATCGATAACAGACTGTTCGATTGCCACAACCGCAGAATTCTCTCATGACACAGACGCCACAGAGATAGACTCCCTGGATGGGTATGAACTTCAGGATGAGGATGACGGTCTGTGTGAGCAGGCAGACTCAAGGCTGTTTGGCCTTCCAGACAGCAGGAGAGACGTCTGGGCAACAGACTCTTTTCGGTCTACTGACAGGTCTTTCCCTCCCACTAAACTAGAAGCTATTGAGGAGGAGAAATCTCCAGAGGAATGTTTAAAGAATGGTTCCCCCCCGGGCGGGGAGAAAATCGAGGATGTTTGTAAAGATGGGGATAAAAATCAAGAGCAAAAACCCTCGGACAAAGAGGGCTTCTCTGACACTTATTTTAGCTATAAACTCGAAGAAGAGTTTAACTCCACGTTTAAGACGGTGGCGACCAAAGGGCTGGACTTTGATCCCTGGGCCTCCAAAGCCGAGGAGGACATGGTGGTGGACACGGCCGAGCCGAGGGACGTCAACGACGAGCCGAAGCCTTTCGGACTGGCGGCCGACGACCACTCCCAGAACACCACGCCGGACACCACCCCCGCGCGAACGCCCACGGACGATAGCACGCCGACGAGCGAGCCCAACCCGTTCCCCTTCCATGAAGGGAAGATGTTTGAGATGACACGCAGTGGTGCGATTGACATGAGCAAGAGGGACATGGTGGAGGAGAGGCTCCAGTTTTTTCAGATCGGTGAGCATCCGTATTCCGCGGGCAGGTACAGGGTAAGGGATTCAGAGGCAGAGGTGTACGCACAACAGACAGCAGGGAATCAGGTCAACACACAGCATCCCACAGATCTCTTCACATCGCCCCATGTCTCCATGCAGTCCACCACAGTCCGCTTGGATAGGTCGAGTGTTAAGGGAGGTACCAGCTCAGAATCAGCCTCGGGCAACGAGTCTAAATTCTCCACCTTTAAAACCGGTCCTAAATCACCCCCAGATCAAACACCAAACGTTAACGATTTGGGCAGAGGTTCAAATGACCAAACAAGCACTTTTGATCAACCTCATTATGTTTCCTCAGGAACCCTGGGAGATAGTTATTACTCTGTAGCATCATATTACTCCGATTCCAGCCATTGTAGAACAGGAATGCTGGATGATTATTCTAATAACTGGTCATCAGGCATAGTGTATCATAATAATTCAAACTTAGGCACATCAGCACAGGGGGAACGTTCCGATTGGACAAGAGAACTCCAAGGCACTTCTAACCAAAGTATGGATGTCTTTTCTTCCACATCACTGTTTAGCACAAACCCCCGTTCAGGGAACAATCACAGAGGCAGCACCCTCCCATCCTCTAAGGCTCGTACAGACAGCCTTGTGTTGGACTTGTTGTCAGAACCCACACCACAGCAGGTGGACAGGATAGAGGCTGCATTTGGTCAGCCAGAAGGGGAAAAGCAGGACAGAGAGTTAGCTTCTAACACTGCAATAATCACAGGAACCCCAGTGGTCACACAACACATATGCAAATCCAGGTTACCTGTTAGCGAACATAGCTTAAAACTATGCAATGCCTATCAACCATTAGGGAAACATAAGCTAAAGGAAACGGGTAGCATTCGAGGTAAATGTGAGATTCGAGAACGATTAGGCCCTTGTCAGGTTAGAAATATCAAATCTAGAATTCCAGTTCTGAAAGCAAGGAAACCGGCTTTAACTGATCATAAACGAGTCCGGTCGAGATCTGCCTTTAGTGACGTTAATGTAGCAGAGGTTATTAAACAAAGAGTAAAAAAACAATCCAAGATGGATCCTAAACACAACCCAGGGAAGGACAGGTGCAGTGTCTCTCAGACTGTAGGGAGGACGCCTAGCACCCAGGTGGCACACAATTGGAAACTCAAATCCAACATTAGATGCCGGGTAGAAACCCCCACTTATCCCCCCCTCCCAGTGGAGGCCCAGACACAATGGAAGAGGAAAACACGGGCAAATGAGGACAAGGCGCGAGGCAGCAGCACCATCAGCACATCCAGGAACACTTCCTTCTCAGAACTCTCTAGAATTTCCACATCTTCTCCTACCTCCACCACCACTGCCTCCAACACGACCACTACCACCACCACCACCACCACCACCACACCACCACACCCCACTAGAGGTGTGAAAGCTGAGGTTGCGCGGAGGAGGAGCAGGAGGAAGAGTAGGCCATCTCATGGAGCTCAGGAACAGAAGGAGCAGATGGAGGAAGGGGGACAGGTTGATCAGCCAGGAGTTGCTCCTGTCGCAGAGAACGAGACTAGTTTGTAAACTCTTTATAAACAACTTACATTCTCCTTATTCTTCGTCTTCTTCTACCTCCTATTCAAGTTGCATGTAGCTGTCGTGGGTGCTTTGTGTGGCGTGATGTTTAGATGTCACTTCCTGTCGTTCTTGTCCTCTGTGGCGTTTACTGTGAGAGAGAGAGATGCTAGGATGGAGAGTAGAACATTTAAGGCACAATCTTCACATACTAAACTTCCTTGGTTGAGGGACCTTTGCATTTTACTGAGATGAGTTTCAGTAGATAAGGCTAACTTAACTCAACCATTTAATCATCTCATCAAAATAGGGAGAGCAACAATGAGAAGATGGACAGTAGTTCCCAAAACGTCAGCCGATGTGTGGGTTAGCTTGATAAACATCAGCAGGTACACCAGCATTAGGCTGGATCTGCTGCCTTTCAGCAGATGGGGATAAGCAGCACATTTAGCTTGTGTACTTCCATGACTACTCGGGGGTCTCGCACGCATGTCCATGTTCATCTCGCACTAAAAAGCCCAGGCCTTGCATCCACTGACTGCACCTTCACACAGCACACCACCTAGCCCTGTGCGCCGAAGGCTCGATTCAGACGTGTAGTGGAACCCCAATGTGTGGGAACTGTGACGTGGTGTTTGCTCAGGTCCACCGGACTGGTCTGTAGTTTGTGTTTCTGTACTATCTGGTGGATTTGATCTCTCTCTGTAAACACTGTGAAAACAATTCATTGGCATAAACTAAGAAATCACATGTAAGCCAGTTGCATGTGGCGATGTAAACCTGTTGAATCCAAGCTCCGTATGAAGGTGGATTATGTGTGATTTGAGATTCATGAATTGTTTTTACTAGTCGTTGCCTGATGGTATATTGTCATAGTGAGTGATGGTGATGAAAACTCAGAACTCTCATAGTAGTTCCCTCTTGTACTTCTACTTCTTTCAAACTTTCAATGTGTTTTTAAGTATCATCATGTTAGTTTTGATGTCGATTTAGCTGTTCTGGCCTTTCACATCACTAAGCTCCCTCGCTAAACCCTGACTCAAGAGGAGTCCATTCTCCACAGACAGAAGGTGAATACTTTCGACTCCACATATTAATATACTATAATATTAGACCCTTCAAACTGAAACGTCCCCTGAATCCAAAGGAGTGGTGATGATCTGGCCAGAACAGGAAGTGCTGGGACTGTGATCTTAAGAGGAGACATTTGGCTGAAGGACAACACCTCAGTGGACTCCTCACAGTGTGGAGCCACACTGAAGGAGTCCACTAGGGTTCTCCTTCACAGTGTGGAACCACACTGAAGGAGTCCACTAGGGTTCTCCTTCACAGTGTGGAACCACACTGAAGGAGTCCACTAGGGTTCTCCTTCACAGTGTGGAACCACACTGAAGGAGTCCACTAGGGTTCTCCTTCACAGTGTGGAACCACACGAGGCCAGATCACCTGCCTCCCCGACCCCAATGGACCCCAACTTCACTACGTAAACAATGACATGATTCTTCAACTTTGACCACAATCCAAATGAGACCCTCTTTAAGTTCACAATCCCACATTGGTTTCTTTATTTCCTGGTTTCATCTGATGTCATGTGACCCTCGGCCGCCTTCTGCATGAGGCTGATTACCACTGATCTGTGATCAGCTGGGGGCACAACATGGCACACATCAGAGCAGCTCTGTTAGTCTGGTGGAGGTGGAGGTGGTGATGGAGCCCGGGCTCCTCTGCCTACGTCTTACAACTCTTCTTTGATATCCCTCCCCAATAATGACCAGGCCCCCAGAGTCCCTGTGAGAGAACGGACCTCCGTATGGCCATAGTGGCCGACCACCTGGGACTCAGCTGGACTGGTGAGACACACACACATACACGCACACACGCATACACATACGCACACATATATGTACACAGGCATGAACACGCAC
>OMKX01001078.1:0-12293 GCA_900302425.1 Brosme brosme
TCTAACTACTATGAGGAGGGCAGTAACCGGGGGGCGTACGTGAAGCTGGGCCAGGACCTGCTTCCCAGGTTCTACCAGTACCAGGTCAGCCAGACAACCCGCAAGCTCACCCTCACCCAGAGGTAGGGGAAGGGAGTGGGGTTCATACTGAACGTTGCTGCTTAGGCTAACAGTTATTGAGGTGGTAGAAATTGACCTTATTGTGTGTTTTTGTGTGTGTGTGTGTGTGTGTGTGTGTGTGTGTGCGCAGAGTGAGGGCAGCAGAAGGCTCAGCTCTGAGAGCCCTCCAGGAGAAGTTGTTCTCTCACCGCTCTGAACTCCTCACGGGCTTCCTGCCGTACGACCACAACAACACAGGTCTGTCTGTCTTTGTACACACACCACAACAACAAAGGCTGAGGTGTCCTGTCCTCCACTATGTTAACCGATTTGGGTGCATGAAAATCATAAATGATTGATGAACTCTATCAATGATTGATGTTATTTATTACTGCGCATCCTACATCACACATGTACCATGGCTCCCCTGGTGGTCACTGCATGACACTACATGTGTGCCACCAGGCTGCGTGTCGGTCAGCGAGTGGGCCCAGGTCCTAGAGACCGTGCTGAGGCTGGATCTCCCATGGAGGACCCTGCGGCCTCACCTGGCACGCCTGGCCCCCGACGGCAGCGTAGAGTACCTCTCCTGCTTCGACTACATGGGCCCCGGGCTTCAGCTGCCCCAGGTCAGGAGTCACACAACAGTCTTCACCCAGCAGACGCCTTTATCCCCGGAGACAGACAATGAATTCAGATACACGTCCCCCAGGGGCTTAGGAAGGTCTACAGGCAGGTTGCAGACATTGGTGATCAAACCCAGTACCTTTTGACTGTGCCTAGACTCTCCTATATCCTGTGTGACTGCTTAGTAGTAAATTTGGCTGCAATGATGTGATGGGTTGGGATTGTTATGCGGCCCACACAGCTTTGGTGATGTCATTTTGCTTTGTGTTTTTTAGATACCCTGATTTCACAGATATTAGTGTTTTTGTTATGCATTGCCTTGGGAAACTGTATGATCCAACCATAAACATATCTCCCCCCGCTTCAATCTGCAGGTCACACCAAACCTGGCTGAAACTCTGGTCAGATACAGGACAGACCTGGAGCTCATATTCAACATTATCGACAAAGATCATTCAGGTCCAACATGCACTCGCTCATCTAAAGGCCCACAGGAGCCGGTATTTCCTGTTATTTTTTCAAGTGCGTCTCCGGATACTCATTGTTTGTTCATGTTCATATCCAGGTCTTATCTCTCTGGACGAGTTTCGCCACACCTGGCGTCTCTTCAGCTCTCACCTGGGCGTTGCCCTTGATGATGGCGCCATCGATGCCCTTGCACGCAGCATCGACTTCAACAAGGACGGCAGCATCGACTTCACGGAGTTCCTGGAAGCCTTCAGAGTTGTGCACAAACTAGACAACAAGGACCACTAACCAGCCAGAGATAGAGACTAACTAGACTACAAGGACCACTAACCAGCCTGAGATAGAGACTAACTAGACTACAAGGACCACTAACCAGCCTGAGATAGACTAACTAGACTACAAGGACCACTAACCAGCCTGAGATAGACTAACTAGACAACAAGGACCACTAACCAGCCAGATATACAGAATAACTAGAACACAAAGACCACTAACCAGGCAGAGATAGAAACTAACTAGACAACAAGGACCACTAACCAGTCAAAGATAGACAAACTAGACAACATGAAGCACTAACAAGCCAGAGATGGAGACTCACACTAGCCAAACGATCTAGACTTGAGCACGGTTAAGGTGTGAAACGGACTTGGGCACGGTACAGATGGCCTAGTGTGAGTGCGCCCTAACTAGACAACAAGGACAACTAACCAGGCAAAGATAGAGACTAACTAGACATCTGGTACATCCCTCATGCATCTGATGTGACGTCACTATAGGGTAGAGCTTGTAATGGCTAAACAACATCACATCTCATGGTGGTAAAAAAGGGGCATTCAAAAACTAAACTGGGAACAATGATACCATGTACACACATGGTATCAAGCTGTATCAAGACAGACTATGTACAGAACTGGATATCTTAATCACCATAGCTAAGAGTTTAGCTCTGACAAAGTAAATATATACGTACTGTAGTAGAAGATAAGTTAAAGGAAAAGTTTGGATTTTTCAACCATGAGCATGTTTTTGATCATTTTGGGTGTAAGGGACTAATGTGGACAACGATTTTTGAGATTGGTCCAGTATTGAGTGAGAACACTGTTTACCCAAAAGGATAAACACAATTTTATCCTTTGGGGCAATAGCGCCCGTTATTGTACGTCCTCTAAAATCATGCTTTTGCCACTGACGGCCTCGGATTATATTCTATCATTATGGAAAGAATCCCTACAGAGAAATAAAACTTGTTTATCTTTTGCTTGCCTAACCCTTTGTTTGTTATTTTCATTACAATCTCAACTCTCCTTCACCCAAATCTTTTAAATAACACTAAACTAGGTTTTCCATAATCCAACACAACAAACTCCTCACTCTCCAGCTCTGTCACATTTCCACAATTCTCTTCATGCAAAAAACTCTACTCAACTCAAAAATCGTTGTCCACATTAGTCCCTTAGACCCAAATGATCAAAAATAGGCTCCAGGTTGAAAAATCCCGGCCTTTTCCCTTTAATCTAGCGCAACATTCCCTTCACGTTGTAACAGCAATAACCTTACCATCTCACGGGTCTTATAGTTGACGATTGTGCATACGTGGTTAAAATGTGTACACCTTTAGAAATGTTTGATTGTTTCTTTGTTAATAGAACGATTCAAATTGAATGATTATCACTAAAGTATGTCATCTTGACAGTCGATCTTTCAAATCTCAGCAAATCATTTGGACAGGAGATGTTTTATTTAATGACCACACACAACCCCAGTACAAGTATGTACATCAAAAAATATTAAATCATATATTGTATTGTTAAATACACATTTGAGCTGCATTATAATAAATACTAGCTTATAGATAGGTCAGCACCTTATATTTATTACAGCATATTAAACAATTATATTCTGCCTTGAAGGATAAAATATCAAACAAACATGGTCTATTGTTTATCAAGTTTCCTTCAGGTTACAAAGGTACTCATCCTACTTAAGATTCAGCCAGCCGGTGCCTTGCTCATGAGCCATGGCAGTAGGATTAGCCCTAGATCTACGTTCTTTGAAAACCACTGGCCAGAATAGTCATGCTATGATCATGACCATGTACTTCAATGTTCATGCATTAACATGAAATCTCTATGTTTGAGGCAACCCGTGAAAGCTTATAATATGGATTGGAATTACATTGTTCTTTGTATACATATTATATATGAACCATTTGAAATGATAAAAATAACAAAATATGAGACCGTTTAAAGCACACTAGCAATCACTCCAAGTGTATCATTTCCCTTAATAGCACAGCAAGTTAAATATGTTTAACTGAATTGTACTCTGAATATTTTATGTAGCACACATTAGGATAGGTAGCTAAAAAGGTTGATTCATTTTCATACAGTGTACAGTAAACCAAATAGCTGACATACATACATTTCAAGGCAATGGTATATTGGGTTGCAAGCAGTATAATGATGAAACACTTACAACAGATGAATTTCCCCAACGAGCAGATATTCTGCTATAGTCACGCCAATATACATTTTAGACAGTTAATATGTTGTAAGGTTATGTTGTTATTCAGGAGACAACCTTTATTAATATTGATAGAGGTAACAGTTTAAATAGGAATTCAACATTAAGTAGGCTTCTCTAAAACAATCACCGGGCTTCAGGCAGTCGTGCTCTTACTGCATCATGCAGCTGGAGCTGGGCAGGAAGTCCTGGACATAGGCCACCGCTGCCTTGGAGAGGTAGGTCATGGTGCCGTAGCTGCCACTAGGGGCGCTGTCGTACAGGAAGTTACAGATCCCTGTGGCCGGGTCCTTCTCCAGGAAATACTCGTTGGCGCCCTGGGATTTCTGTAGAAATATAGTGACACAAAATATGGAAATATAATATGAGTAAATACCAAATTATATATTTTTTTTCCTTTCGGGGATCAATACAGTTATTAACTGTTTACTATTGAGTCAATTAGCAGATGGTTTTATCCAAAGTTTCTAGCAGTGAATTATGGTACAGCTCATTAAGGAGCAACTAAAGGTGTACAGTATTGTTATAATCCTGTATAAAATAAGATTAACTGTTACTTTATCAATCCCAGACGGAAAATGTGCGTGTCACAAAAAGTAAAGGGCTTTAACAGAGTACATATCGTTGATGGTCTCCGTGATGCACCGTTCATGAAGTGCGTGGACAGTCCACCTGTGGCCAAGGCCAGTTTGTGCACTCTGCTTGCGGAGCTTAACCAAGTCAGAGGTGAGCGACGCACAACAAATCGTCGTATGCACCGTGAGCGAGGGCTGCCATCGCTATTCTCGGTTGACGCCGGCTCGTGAAAAGTCGGCGTAGTTTGGATCTGTAAAATGAGGTTAAAATAGGTCCTGTCACGCCAACAAGCAACCCAAGCACAACGGTAGGAACCGTACCTGGTCTGCCAGGAAGAGGTCGTTGGCCATGTGGAGGATGCGGTCCACGTGGATGATCCCCCCGATGTTGGCCACACCCACGTCGGCCAGCAGGCCCAGGATCATCAGAGCCTCCACCAGCAGCTGCCGGTACTCTGGCTGGGGGACGTGGTTCAGAACCGACTCCACCTGCACCGCAAACTTGATCTCTCCCTCTGTCATCTGCTCGGTCAGCACCAAGAGTGAACTTATGAGAACACCATCCAATAGGGATCCACACACACGTGGCATGTTTCAACATCTGGGTCCACTTTGGAATTATGTTGTCAGTGTTAACTGCCGGGATGTTTTATGTTTTGAAACATAAAACGGGAGAGACTAGTGGCTGATAACGGTCCAGTACTAGGCTACAAATTGGGTATTGTTTTGGAGATGATGACTAAATACAATAGATGGAAATCAATAACATCGAGGATTAAAGAAAAGCAACATACTATTAAGTACATGCTTTTATCCAAGCGACTCAAAGCAACTTTTCTTGAAACATGTCACCAATGGGTTAGGGGTTATCTTGCTCTGGAACAGTGTTTAGCATCGCAGCGGCCTCAGCAGCCGTAGCAGCTGCTTAAACACAATATCGTTGTATCCTGTGCAATTCCGTTGTATCCTGTGCAATGACAAATAAACGCTTCATCTTCTTAAACCTACGGTTTGCGTACCACTGGTGGTACACAAAGGTACTGCAGGTGGTATGATTTTATTCTTGAAATGGACAAATTTACAATAATATAAAAATTTGTATAGATAATTGAAATTAATATACCACATATTTTTCAGTAAATATAGTATAATGGCTTGTTATTACTTAGTTTTCCATTGATGTTTTGTGTTCATTTGTAAAACACACAAGGAGCAAAAGCAGCATTGCTGACTTTGTCTTTCCACTAATTCCAACTGGCCATGACCTTCTTGCAGTAATAATTGTGTAAAAAGGGGGCATTGGCAGTATTTGCTCAGCCACTGCATGCACGTGTATTTTATTAAAAAAATAGACTTGTAACCAGAAGGTTACAAGCCAAATCCTCCTGAGAAACTTCCTTAGCTAAGCCGACCCCAGGACCCCATTAGGTCCTTTCTAAATCTGTAATACAGCTCTCTGAGTCTATATAGAAGATGGGGACTATTTCAATTGGGTCCCCATCTATTTACAATTTAAACACGTTTTTGTAAAGCACTACGCTGCTTCTCCTTATGGTTTTTACGTTTTTCTTTTGTTGCTAGGTTATATTGTTATATTACCGTTGTAAAGCCCTCTGTGACCCTGTGACTAACCCATATGAATAAATGACGATTGTTCATAGTAAACTCAGTCTCGACCGACCTCTCTGGTGGTGGAGGAAGGCAGGACGTAGCCGTCGATGGACAGGCCGTGGCACTTCTGCAGGATCTTCCAGACCTTCTGGTAGAAGCCCATGGGGACCCTGTTGATGGCCCCGTCCAGCCGGCGCCGCCTCAGCCACTGGCCCTGCGTCTCCTCCCAGCTCAGCTGCATGTCCCCGGGGTCCCCACCCACCGGGGACATCATCCCACTATGGGTGGAGGGGCTGCTGCAGCGCTGGCAGGCGTCAAGATAGAGGGGAGGGAGGGAGGATTTAGAAAGATGAGGAAGGTAGAAAGAAAGAGAGGAAGTTAGGAAGGAAGGCAGAATGGGAGGAAGGAAGAGAGGATAGGAGGAAGAGATTTTAAGGCTAGGTGTGTGGTTCCCAGGCTTGAGGTTCAGACTGATAAAGATTGTGCAAAACAAGAAGCATTGTAATTAAAGGTGCTGCAGGTATGAATTCGTTTTTTTCACGTAGCAGTGATTTTTTTGTTGTAATTGTTAAATCGTACCTACAGCACCTTAAAGCAGACAAAGTTGGTATGTGTGGTTTGCTAGGATTCCTCCAATAGCTTTCTAGGAATGTGCAACAAGGCTGCCCATTGCTAACACTGTTTTATGCAGGAAAGTAAACACCGATCCAGGAACCATCTGATGTTTCTTTGAAATGTTTCGCCAAATCAAGGAAGGGTGCTTCCTGAAGTGTAATGAGACAGCTCTATGTGGCCACTTCCTAGAACTACTAAATGAAATAATACTAGCAAACAAAAGGCACAAGTTGTATAAAGTAAGTACTGTAATTAGTATATTAGTCAGAATATTATTAGTAAGTATTTTAAAAGCATGCTGCATGTCTGGGTCTGAGTCGGACCCGAGCGGGTAGGTTTATGAGTGTATTGAATGAAATCGGTAGGTCATTTCACGTATAGCATGTAATCCGAAGGTCATGTGAGGTATAGATGGGTAGGCATGTGATGTATAGAATGTAATCAGTAGGCCATGTGATGTATACAATTAAATTTGTAGGTCTTGTCATGTAAATAAATAATGGGCAGGTCCTGTGATGTATAGAATGTCATGGCTAGGTCATGTGATGTATTTAATGTAATGGGTAGGTCATGTAATGTACCGAATGTAATCAGTAGATCATGTTATTTATAGATTGGTAGGTCATGTGATGTATAGAATGTAATGGGTAGGTCATATGATGCATATGGTGTAATGGGTAGGTCATGTGATGCATGGAATTTATCCATGTGATGGGATGAGAGATTTACCGTGGAGCCGTAAGACATGTAATTGCTACCAATGGAAAGACCGCCAAAGCCCTACGGATGAACAGAATGAAGATGAAGGACGATAGAATGACCAAGAGTCAGGAAAGAGCAATCCCTTTTTGCATTGCACGATTTTGATGAAGACCGCTGCCTTTACGAATGACACCACTCCACGAATGTAACATTCCAATGTTAAAGTCAGAGATGGCGATGACATGCCTGCAAGAGTTACCATGGCGACCACATGCCCATAAGAGTTACCATGACAACCACAAGACTACAAGAGTTACTGTGATGACCTCATGCCTACAAGAGTTACCGAACTGTACCCACACTGAGAGGTCGAGAGCCATCCAACTGTAGACAGAACCAGGCACAGTGTTACTGAATAACAAATAATACACATTATACATCAACATGTTTAACCTACAGACAACACACAATCACACACTTTCCAATTTCCTACATTTTTCCCAGCTTGTTCTGCAGTCTAGGATGGGTTCCGGATCTGATGCCCGTTGCTTTAACCAGTATGTGTGATATTAAACACACACATAGTCACATTAGTAGTGTCTGAGTCTCTGTCCCCACTGATGTGAGGGGATGTCATCACCTGTTTGATCTCACTCTTCAGCTTGCGGATCCCGCTGCGTTCTGTCTTGGTGGCGCCCGTGTGGCCCAGCTCATGGATAGAGATGGCTGGGCTGGTGGCCGTGGACTGGATCGGACGCACTGGTGAGAGAGGAGGGGGTTAGAGAAACAATGGTACTCAAAGCCTTGCTGTTGTTAACTAGAGGACAGACAGACAGAGAGGTAAACAAATAGAGGCAGACAGACGGACAAGCGGACAGTCAGACAAACAAACAGAGACAAGGCAACAGACTGAAAGACAGACAGTCAGACAGGCAAACAGACATGCAGGTATGCAAAAAGACAGACAGAAAGACAGGCAAAGAGACAGACAGACAGGCATGCAGATAGGAACAAAGAGAGACGGACAGGCCTTTCAGGAAGACCGGGAATTAGACTGACAGACAGGCAGACTCACTGCTCCTCTCCACTCCAAACTCCTTCCCACTGAGGATGTTGTGCAGGAGGTTCTTCATGTGGAAGGGACTGAGGCTCATCAGGCTCTCTGACGCCTCCTCCCCTGGAACATGGACACGTAACTCTCAGTAACAGACCTGCAGTTACCAAGCATCCTCTGAGTCCGGGAGGAGGTTTTTCATATATCAGTGGCGAGCGGTCCATATAAGCTGTGGCTGTGGCGCATGCCCAGGTGTTTTGAAAGACAATCAACTTTGTAGTGCAATTTAAGTAAAATAAATAAATAAATGAATAAACCTTATTGTTGAAACATTACAACATTTTTGGTTTTTCCTCAGATTCTTTCATTTTCTAACAAAATGGGAGAAAAGCTGAATTCTCCTCAGCATTTGAATCATGTGACACAACAAGGCCCCCTTGTGACTCAGCTAAGTGACACATTTTGTAGGATACCACTGTTTCACGCACCAATACCATGGCAACCGTTCCAAAAACTCTGTAATTAAACACCACATTATTACATTTGAGCAGTTATTTTATACAAAATACTATATCTGCTATATCAAAAGACTAATTGTTTAGAAGAAGGATGTCTTTTCAACGCACAAGTAGGAAACATCCAATGCATGTCCTACTAACTAATCTAAATGACTAGAAGTGTAGAGTGTATGGCATATTTTCATTGTTATTTAGCGTTTCGTAGCCGACATTTGGCACGGCTGATCACTAGTCTGTGTTGGTGGGGGGTCTCATCGGCATGCCTCAATCACCGTTCACATGTTATATATGTATATATGTAGCGCAATTGTAGTAGTTTATCTCAACCAATGAGATAGAGCAGCTATAGCAGGATTTTTACCCAATAAGAAACAAGACACAACCCAATGAGAAAAATACATGGAGGTTCTTTTTCGCTTACGCTTTTTGGTTGCTTTTTGGTTGCCAGGAACTAGTATGTATGTTTGTATCTGGCTTCAGGACCTAGCATGTATGTTAGCTTCTGGCTACAGGCCCTGGCATGTATGTTAGTTTCTGGCTTCAGGACCTAGCATGTATGTTAGTTTCTGGCTTCAGGACCTAGCATGTATGTTAGTTTCTGGCTTCATGACCTAGCATGTATGTTGGTTTCTGGCTTCAGGACCTAGCATGTATGTTGGTTTCTGGCTTCAGGACCTAGCATGTATGTTGGTTTCTGCAGGACCTAGCATGTATGTTGGTTTCTGGCTACAGGACCTAGCATGTATGTTGGTTTCTGGCTTCAGGACCTAGCATGTATGTTGGTTTCTGGCTTCAGGACCTAGCATGTATGTTGGTTTCTGGCTTCAGGACCTAGCATGTATGTTGGTTTCTGGCTTCAGGACCTAGCATGTATGTTGGTTTCTGGCTACAGAGCCTATTATGTATGTTCGCTTGTTTGACACTACGCTTTCTTTTGATCAACATGTAAAAAGTATCAGACAAACTGCCTTCTTTCATCTGAGAAACATTGCTAAAATCAGACAAATGTTATCCGTAGCAGATGCAGAGACGCTTATCCACGCATTTATATCGTCTGGACTAGATTACTGTAATGCACTCTGGCTTACCAAACTCTACCACAAAAAGCCTCCAGCTTGTGCAAAAAGCTGCTACTACTACTACGACTATTGACTAGAACGAGACAATTTGAGCATATTACTCCTATTCTCGCTTCTCTCCACTGGCTCCCAACCACTGCTAGATCGGATTTTAAGGTGCTAATGCTTACCTATAAATCCCTGAATGGATTAGCACCATCCTACCTGAAGGACCTTGGCCCCTCCAGTCTTCAAGGGCTGGCCTTCTTTCAATAAGGTTAAGAGGAAATCAGCAGGGAACATATTGTTCTCCAAGCGAGCACCCTATCTATAGAACAATCTGCCACCTGTAATCAGGGAAGCTGAATCTGCTGAGAAGTTCAAAGCTAAGCGAAAAACCTACCTCTTTAATAATTTGATGCCAAGGGGTGCGTGTATGTGTCTGTGTTTGTATGTCCTCTCGTGTGTATGTGTATGTGTCCGTGTTTGTACGTCTGCTTGTATGTGTGCATGTATGTTTGTGTGAATGTGTATATGTATACGTCAGTGTGTGTTCATATGTGTGTTTGTGTGTGGGTGCGTGCCCTACCAGAGCAGTGCAGGCTGCGTGCCAGCTCCGTGGCCATCACCTGCATGATGAGGCCGATGCGGAGCCGAAGCATGTCTCCGAACAGAGCGGGCTGCGAGCGCACGTACATGGCCAGGTACACCATGATCTCCTGCAGGACAGCACATGTACGAGAACAAGATCGCTTGTGAGTTAAATGATGCCAATCAGCAGACGCTTTGTCTGACAACCACCAAAGCATGCAATCAATTAAGTTGGAGCAGCTCAAACAAAACATTCCAAGTTTGCACAACCCAGTTTCTAAAAATAACAACGAGACAGGATAACTGTGGAGTCACAACTCCAGGTCGTAGAGCCGTCGATGTTTTAGTCGTACATATAACATCCGAGATAATATATTTCAACAAAGTGTGTTTGAAATGCGACGAGATAGAAAGCTTTTGGCTGCCAGAATGTCGTCAGGTTTAACTGTTCATATTGGAGGTATAATGGCAATATTATTTATTATTTATATTTACCCACACACTCCATAGAAAACCCATGTTTCTCAGAGTGCCGGATGTAATTGCAGTAATGCCAGTTACAGCAGGTGTGTTACTGTAGTTTTATAGTATAGTAGGGTAGTTATATAAAATAGTTGTGTAGTATATATGAGCAGTTCTATAGTACAGTGTGTTAGTACAGTGTATTTGTACAATGTTGTTAGATAGAATACCTGAGTGAGTACAGCTATACTGATGTCCTGACTGCTGGCTTCATAGATTACATTGTTCAGCTCTTCAGGAGGAAGTGGACTAGAAAGAGACAGGAAGTGAAGGGTTTGACCTGTTGTAACATTGATCACATCACAGTTACTAATTAGTTCATATGTATGATGAGTTTTAGATACAGTATAACTGCCTTAAAGGTGTGGTAGATACAAGCTAAGAGCTATTAAGAGCTATCATTGGAGTGTCATTTATTAGAAATGCAACAGCCATCCACCAGCTATTAGTAAGTGAAATGAGCTGTGAGAATATCTGTTCTGTTTGACAATGCGTGTGCGTCCGTATGAGACCATTCTGATTTTAGACCGCTAATGACTCATTTCTGACCAATCAGGCCGTGTTGAACACAGGTGTGTGAATGCAACACTTCTCAATGGTGGAGAAACGTGGGGAGGGAGCAGAGAGGGACTGAGCATTTCTTTGTGTTTTTATTTTTCTAAATCTTGCTCTCTTCTGCTGTCTCGCTCGTCACAACTCTCAAATCTATGGAAGGCCATTAGAGCAAAGGTTTCATAAGGTAGAAGTTCTGCAGTGCCGAACAACAAGTTTCTTTAACCTTCACCGTCACCCGCTGGCTTCTTCTTAACCACAACTCTGGTTTACGTTTCATACACATAATTTCCTTTGTGAAAAACCTGGGTGCTTGACATGAGTGCGTAGATGCCCACATCAGTAATTTATGCACAGCGTCAATCATTTATGCACAACATGGGTTGTTTGACATCATTGACAGAACCTCATTGTGAATATGAATGACTGCCTTGAATCAAGATCCCTCATTGGCCACAACCAGAGAAAGGGTGTTAACATGTCCATTTCTGTTGCGTTAACACGTCCAAATATTATGTGTTAACAGGCAAAATTCAGTCGTATTAACGCAACATTTCTAAGACGTTACTTGCGCTGATGGCCTTTCATACAACTCTTGCATGAGCAGTAGCTTTCATACAACCAGAGTTAGTTATTAGGTACAAGTTGTTGGCAGTACTGTAGCCATAGAATTGTGATTATGATGAGGATGGTGACTCACGTAGTGATGACTCGCTCTCTGGGCTCGGGAGGGAGACCTACAGTCAGCTGCTTGTGATGGGAAACAAGATCTGTACAG
>OMKX01001079.1:0-10085 GCA_900302425.1 Brosme brosme
TTTATTCTGATGTACAGGGATGTCAAATATTCAGCAACAAGAACATGAATGTTCATAAAACATACATTGAGTCGAATGGAGAATCTCTAAGCCCACTTTGACCTGCTCCAGAATAACCACAAATGATAAGAAAGAGTTGCCCCTATATCGTCATGGAAACGTCTTTAACCAACATTCCTGCCTCAGATTCCTGCCTGGGCTTTGTGAACACGGGTCGCTGCAGCGAGCGGAGAAAAAAACGACCCATCGAGCTAAAACAGATGCAAGTATTTTTTTGTAGGAGGTTGTGAGTCGCGCCGTTGGACGGCCACTTGGGCCAATATATGCCCCGTAAAATGAAGTCACAAACATTGCGACTGTAGTCGACTCCCACTCGCCGGGGACGAGCACAGACGGGGCATTATGTGGAGAAGTACCAGCTGGTACCACGGTGCCCTCATCCTCCTCGCCACTTCATTCACTGGACCCTCCTGAGGCTGGGACATGGAAGACAAACCTGGACACAAACCTGCCAACCTCCTGCTGGGATGCGTGCTGCTGGTCGCCTTTTGCACCCTTTGTTGTGCGCAAAAGAGTAAGAGGAACATCTCTGTTTTTTTTGTACCATTTTTCGTTACATGAATTGGGCAAGAGTTGGATATTTCATTGAATTGCTTGTCGGGTTCAGGGTCCCAAGTGTGTGGTTCTCGGTTTGTGTCTTCGTTGGAGTTTGTTGTTGGCTTCAGTTTGTTCAGGCTCAAGGGCAGTTGAAACCACTTGTTGCCGCGTACTAACAAGCGACATCATGTATCGATCCTTCTGGATGTCGTTCTCTCTTCTGTAGTTTGTACGGTGCCCCCGGGGCCCGTGTTCGTACCGGAGAACAACACGGTGGATGTGGTGGTCGCAAAAATCAACGCCGACAGCGACGTGAGGCTGAGCATCGTTAAAAACCCGGAGGATCTCTTCTACTTAAAGGGGGGTGAAGTGTTGGTGAAGAAAGGCCTGGACTATGAGGTAATCCCCCATGACTGGAAGTGCTGTTTTTTTGTCACTGTGGGTCACAGTTCGGGCGACACTGAGGGAGACGTAATGAAAACAGAGCGCTACAATAACTCTTCGGGGGCCACAGGCTAGGTTGGCCCCTCGCAGGGGGGGGGGCTGGAATGACTTATGATGCACTTTTATGACGGGCACTTACGAAAATGATTGTTTTGTAGTAATTTTATAGTTGAATAAATATTATGTTGATACAGAAGAAGTAAACAAGCCATTATATTTTATGTGTTTTAGTTGAGGAGTACCAGGGAATGTGGGGCTCAAAACAAACATGGAGTCATGCTGTTTTCTTGTCTCGAACGTGAACAGTGGCTTCTTGTTTTTTGAGCATGATGGAGGATTAAACCTGCACTATGTCCTTGTTCTACTGCTACTATCTTACTCCGTTAAAAAAGTTTCTCAAGAATGAAACGGGTCCATCCACAAATCAAACTATTCAGGGAAAGTTTCTCTAAAAATCGTGTAATTCTGGTCCACTTTTGTTCCCCCCAACCGTGGGAAAATCTCGATGCTATTAATAATTGTAGAGCTGTAACTGTTATCTACAGCTCAAGCCACTAGAGGCTGTATTGGGAAACCCTCATAGTGCAGGTTTAAATCTAAATACGGTTATTATCCACGATGGCAATAGTAATTGACATTTTAGCATTATTATTAGTAAGAAACGGTCTGTGTTGTACGCCCTGTTAAAATGATTGACATAGTTTATTGAACCATTGTATTTATTCCTGCTGTGTGTTTCTCTTAGTCAACATCTGGTGCAGAGGCCCTGGTGGTGCAGGTGCAGTGCAGCAAAACGGGCTCCAGATCTGTGAGTAGACCGGTGTAGACACTTGTGGAAGTAGGCCCGCCACAAAAGCAAAGTGACTCTGTTGTGTTCATTTATGAATATATGCGCTGCATTGTTATTTTAACTTGTATGTTGTACAATATCATTTGGCTGTATTATTTTCTTTCCATTTGAAGTTGGTCCAATGTTTGTTTTTTTCCAGGTGAATGTCTCCGTTAAAGTGTTGGTTGAAAATGTCAACGATAACCCGCCGAACTTCTTACAGGACCACTATGTTCTGGAAGTGAACGAGGTCAGCAAAGGGCTCGTTTCCTAAAACATTTTCATGTGATGAGCTGAGAGTGCGGTGAGACATTGTGCTGACTGTTGTTTTGTCTGCTATAGCTTAGCCCGTTGAACTCCAGTGTTGGAGTTGTAGAGGCTTCAGATGTTGATTCGGAAGTGCTGTACTATCGCTTGGAACCCACCACAGTAAGTACTATTCGTATAAAAAAATTAAAATAAATACAAAATATTGTCATGACTTGGCTTTCAAACCATGCATATTTGGGAAAAATACATACTAAAAAACCTAAATATGTATAATTTTTTTGTGTGTTTGTTTCTTTAATGTTACTCCAGGACAAGTATTTTCGTCTTGAGAACATTAATACTCCAAGGATACTTGTCCAAAACATATTGGACTATGACGTGATCCAAAAGATCAATTTGGTTCTGCATGTCCAGGTACCGAAACCTATCCTCAACACTTAAGATAACAGAAACACTCTTTGGTTTGGTTCAAGGTTGTGTCTGACCCTTGACCCCTGTATCCCGTCACATATTTCAGGACATACTCAACGGTTCGACTTCCAATAAGCCCTTCTTCACATCTGTGGCCACAATCACAGTCCATGTGAAAGACATCGACAACAGGCCCCCATGGTACCAGCCTTGTGTGAGGGCCAATTTAGGAATGGCCAAATTGTGTGTCAGCACCGGCTACAAGGGCAGAGTTAACCTGACCGAGAAAGAGGTGAGGCGCCGTTGCTGTTCTTTGGGGATTTTCCTGTCTGTCGCTACCTTGGTGGTTAAAGCTAGGGGAGTAAGCGCCGTTTATAATGCATCTAACCGAAAAGATCCCTCCCCTCTCTTCAGACCTCCCTCCAAAGCCAGCCCCCCCCAAAAAGAACCATGTAAAACATTATTCTAAAACAAATGCCCATGCTTAAACTAGCAAGGTGTCATCTCTCACAACCTAATGTGGGTGTGATGCTGCCATGCTTGTTCATTGATCGTTCTGCAGATGCAGTGTTAAAATGAACCAGTATGTGGAATTAAGTCAATTAAGGGGTATTACAATCTGTTACTCTGAAAACCTCATTCACAACTTTTGCAACGTCAGAAGAGCTAATCACACTTTTGCAGGTGCAGTCATTGAAGTTGACAGACATTGAAAACTCATTTGAATAAGTATAATTATGTTTTATTATAACGTTTGAGGCCTCTTGGATTGTATTCACAGGAGGGGAACTTGATATTGGAGCCAGGTCCTCTGTACGCAAAGGATGGAGACAAGAATAGAAGCGAGTCCATAAGCTATAAAATACTCAGAGGTTTGGCAGTTTGTATTCTCCCCAACGTTTCATTGGAATCAGGAAGTTTTCATGCTATCGTGGTTATATATATGGTATTTCTCCGTGCTTATCCAGGGAACGAGGGCAATATCTTCCAGATTAATGAAGACACAGGAAACATCTCCATGGTGAAGGCTGCTGATATCGTCGGCCCAATCACTCTGACTGTTCTGGTACCGTCCCTCTCTACCGCATTGATCACTAAATCAGACCGCCATCTCTGTGGGACAGAAGCTCATGTGTCTCCTTCCTCGGTGTGGAGTTACAGGCTTCTCAGGTGACCAACCGGGATCAGTTTGCCATGACACAGGTGACCATAGATGTGATGAAGAAGAGCAGGAACCCGCCCCGTTTCGACCGGGAACGCTACGACGGCTTCATCTACAGCAACTCCGTCCCCGAGAGCATGATCCTGCGAGACCGCACCTCCAACAGACCCTACAGGGTCAGGGCGGGGGACGAGGACTTTGCCACCGTGAGTGGGGACTGACACACTTTTTTTTTTAAAGGTCAAAGGTCAAAAAGAAATCTGATATCTGGGCCTACCTCTCAACAATTACTCATTTGTTAGTAGAGATTGAATAATTAATGGATAGAAAGAGCTAAAGAAATAAAATGTATCAATTGATTAATCAATCACCCAATCAATGCAATTCATCAAATGATCATGCTATCCAATACTGACTCTGGGCTTTAGATACATTCTCTAGTTTATCTGTATCTACCGGTAGTGCTGTTAGATCGACTCCTTCCTCTCCATGTGGCGTGTGTTTCAGGGAGTGAACCCTGATGTCCGGTACGAGGTGCAGTACAGCAGTTATGTCAACGTCACCGCTGAGGGCTTTGTCATTCTGAAGCGGGTGGTGAAGACGGAATCCTTTGCACTGCAGGTGACCTGATATGTGCAGTAGCAGTCAGTAACAGCAGTCTAACACAGTTCAGAGCATGCATAAGCAATGGAGTTTTGTGTGTAACTCATTTGCCTCTCATTTACCGTCTCATTGAAGCTCAAAGCTGTGGACACCATAACAGGGGAGTTTGGTACAGCCGCCCTCACGGTTCAGGTTATACCCGGTAAGACCACACAGCTTATAGGTTGTCCAAATTCTGACCAGCAGGACATTAAATAGACATAAGAGAAGACTATAAGAACGCTCTTTAGTTTCTTTGGGAACAACTACAGTCTGCATGTTAACTTTACTCAGATTCTCAATCCTAGTGCAGTTACCGTTCAAAGCGTGCCTGTTCGGAACGGGCCGATTGCTTTTCTCTGGTATTTCTGCTTGCGGCTTTCTCGTGAACCGCTCATCTGAACAACTCCACACTCGATACAGCACTTTCTTTGGTCCTCAGCGATACACCTGCCAGGTGTGAAGTTGATCGGATGAACGGTTGTCGAGAATAACAAAGGACAGACAGACATACAGAGACTCCTCAAATTATAGTTTGATTATTATTTGATTGAGTTGTCCTTTATTGACATCTTTGTGTATAAGTGCTTGCTGAAACCTGCCGCCCTTCCTAGCGGTGGCTGTACCGTCTCAAACCGGGGGAGGCTACCGCCCCGGGGACATGGCGCTCCTGGGGCTGATCATGGCAGCCCTGCTGATTCTTTGCCTCATCGTGATTGGCTTCTTGATCTCGCACTTGTGGAAGGGGAACACCAACGTCAATAAATTATCTGAGGTCAGCACAAGCTAGTACTGATTGCTATGAAGTCATGACATATATTTGTATACATTGTCTAAGTGGTACATCCTTTAAAGTCTGAAACGAGGCCAAAGACACTACCTTTTTCTTCTGGAATGCCATAAAGTTCTTTAACACATATAGGCCTATTTCTTTTTAGAAATGTCATGGTGATTTGGCATTTGCAACTAGGGTCCTAGATCCGTGCTAGCTAGAGATTGCGCTGTGAATTTCCTTTCGAGGACACTCGAGGGGCCGCATCTGTAGAGTTGAACAACTGCGGCATATCCACAGTGCCTCCTAAACCCGGAGTATATTGACCAAAGGCCTTTCCTCCCCTCCACAGTGCCTGAGCCCTTGCCTGCGCTCCAAACCGCACAAGAGCGGCCACAGGGACTCCATGCAGTACACCAACGACGGCTTCCAGAACGAGAGCGACCTGAGTCGCGGCGGCGGCGCCCGGCGATGGAACAACGCCGCCGCCAAGCGCACCACCGTCCCGCAGGCCAGGGGACGGGTGATCCCCATGGAGCGACGCGGCCACCACTGCTCCTCCTGCGGCCTCTACACCAACCACGTGCCCAAGGGCAGCCCCCTGGCCAGGGCGTCGGGCCGCATCTGGGAGGACTTCGACGCCAAGCTCAAGCGCAGGAAGAGAGAGGGACAGAAGACCGTGTGGTTCAAGGAGGTCGAGGACTCCTCGGACATCGAGGTGGAGATAATCCCGGACACGGTGGGCCGGGTGGCGGAGGAGACGGCGGAGGAGATGGACGCGGAGATGGAAGGGGGGGCCGGGGAAACGGTGGGCCCGGGGCCGACAGAGAGCAGCGGGGAAGAGGACGCAAAAACGGAACCTAGCGAGGATGTGGGCGCTGGAGGTAGTGACTCTGCCAGGGAGGGAGAGGGCCAGGAAGTGAACGGCGAAGGACATGAAAACACCAGAGGCCCACCGTAAAAAAAACCTTTTTAAATGATTTCTTCAGTAGGCCTGGTCTACTGGAGATAGGATCACAAAACTGAACAAAGTGCTGTTTGTTCTCGTGTTACATTCTGGATGTGTCAACAACGGAGGACTCTGTGATATGAAGCTGAATTCTTGATGATTCAGCATCGCTGGAAATCGGCCCATCCCCGTTTCTACATCGCAACTTGGCAGAACAGTGAATGAATGGTGGAGTTACCATTACAGGGGAGGAACCTCATTTAGGAACCTCATTTATTTCATTATTGATTATTAAGCAAACACGTTGTTGTTGACCTTAAAAGATTACTTTACCGTTATGTTAGCCCCATCCTGATCTCACAAGTTCACTTTCGGTTTCTCTTCTGAAACTCAAAATTGAAAATCAGGATGGTCTGAGGTGAAATGCAGTGAACACCTAGTAGGGTACCACTATGTCAGGCTACGGTGAGACATCAATTTCCCTGTCGAGTGAAGAACATATCAACCACTACACAAATTCACGTTTAGTGTCAATGGCAATTTTATATCGCAGACCAAAATAATACCAATCTGCAGAGGTATTAGTTTGGATAGATGATGTACAGCATGCACATGGTAACTGCTTATCACAGGAACATCACGCAGGCACATACATGTGCCCATAAAGTGTGGGTAATGCATCAAGGCATGGATCTAGTGAATACTAAAACCAGGGACTTTTCTGTGGAGTTTATTTCATTGTTGTTGAAGATAACCATTTGTTATGATAGAGTATGTTAATATAAAGCTGACATTTTGTATGGAGTGGAAAGTGTAGTTTTGATGGAATAATAAACAATGAAAAATATGTCACTGCTTAACTGCCATTGTTATGAATTGCCTCGTCCATTGCAATTAAAGCCTATGACGTATTTGATATCGAAGTTCCCTAAAGTCTAAAGACATCTAAATAGAAAAAGTAATTAGATGCGAGATGCATCGTAGCCCAAATACTAGAGCAAGACATGACATTTTAGTAAACAAATTAAGAGCAACATGTCTTTAGCAGATTTTATTTGAAGCCAATTAAAATAAAATCGAAGCAAGATATTCAATCACCTTGCAAAATGTAATTACAATTCAAAAAGTGTTCAATTGCTTAAAATAGGTCCCTGATTTAAAAAGAAAAAAAACGGATATTCTAAGCTTAAAAACAGACAGCAGAAATCCCATCCCTAATCAAGCACACACAGCACACAACATAATCACACTTCCCATCCGTTTACACTCTGCTAGGACTTTAAATACATAACAATGCAATGTTAAAATCAGTGCATTTCCAATCTACACGGACCAATCGTTATTCGGGATTCGGAAGCGACAGTAGCATGTGCAGTCAAAGCGATGGCCTCTTTGTATCCTTTCAAATTTTGCCAACCCTCTCATAAAATCCTAAGTTGACTTGGCTTTAGCAAAGCCCACTCGGTTGCTATCGCGGTCAAAGGCGGTGTAGTATTGGCCAATGAATACATCTCCCAGAATCCACAGGGGCCCGGCTGGGGCGGGGATGTCCAGGCCCATGAAACCGCTCAGACAAATGGTTTTGCCCGCTTGGCTTACCTGGAAGGGAGGACATGGGGAGATACTTAAGCATCAAACTAAACAGAAGATACATTTTACTAAACATCAAACACATTGTTAAGAAACGGTGAGCTTTTCTCTTGTTAGATAAAAGTGGCATAAAAAAGTCTACTTATTATATATAATCAGTAGACTACTGTCTAATAATTAGATATAATCACTATACTGTCTGCTAATCATATATAATCAGTAGACTGAGGGGGAAAACAAAAACACAGGCTAACTGAGACTGCTGTGGGCCTTGCCAAAGGAAACAATGGTGCATTTATGTGGTTTCATGATGAAACAATCACGAGGTTGTTGTTGTTGTGGTGCTAGCTGTGGGGGCTGAGCTGTTGCTGCCCTCTGCTGGTGATTCAGTGCACCTCCCGTCAGAAAGCCTCACCTTGAGGACGTACTGCTCTCCCGTCAGGGAGTAGGTCTGTCCGCCCAGGGTGAAGGTGATGACAGGCAGCGTCGGGATCTTGTCACAGCTCACAATGTACTGAAACGACACAAGCAATATGCATCCTATTACCAAACACGTTTCCACAATCTGCTTCCAACCACTCCACCTGTTCCATCCAGTAAAACTTGTTTTAAGAAGACAGTTTTTCCGGCGAAGTTCATGGGAAACGGAGGTGACAGGTGGGTGGGCTGAGAGGTGTTTTGATCTGTCTTTGTAGCATGTGGTTGTGTGGACTGCAAGTATTTCTCCACACAGCAGATCGGCTTCACTGTGCGCATATCGAGCTTTGCCAAGTGATTATGCAGAGTTTGGAAGTGTAGGCTATATCAACTGATAGTAAATTAATTAACTAGACCATTTTCACCACAGGATCATGGATACACATTGATTTGATCGATTTATTTTTAATATGCAAGGTAAAAACCCCCACCAGGTTGCTCTGCTGCGTCACATTGTGAGTGAAGTAATTATTGAAATAATTTTAAAATGGAGTGACCTTGTTTAGACAGTTCAAGACTTGTGAGACTTACCTCTCCCTGGATGAGAGGCGTGGCTCCGATGGCCTTCTGCAGGGCCCTGACCTCCTCCGCGGGGCCGGTGATGAGGGACGTGCCGGTGTCTACAATGACCTCACAGCCCCCCTTGCACAGGCTTAGTTGGCTGCCCACGCCCATCCTGTCATGGACCAACGCATGGAGTCAAACGGACGCACTATTGAATAGTGTGAGTATGTCATGTTACGGCCAGTAGCCAGCTGCCCGTTCCTTTCCACCAGGATAGCTTGCAATAGAACGGCATCGTTCACCACTTAAGTTCTGCTCAGCTGTAGCAGGAACACCGGGTCCTGCGGGCAGCCTGGTGTCTGAGGGGGAACACGTACCCGTCCATGCGGATCTGCCAGTAGGCCTGGCGGCTGACGTTAACGTAGTTGAATTCTCCAGTGTAGTACTTGGGGTCGGTGCCTCCCAGAAGCAGCTCACCGCCCGGCTCCGTGTCCGGGTTCCTGAGCGAAGAGGGAAATAATAATCCTGGTACCGTGCATCAACAAGTAACCACAAAGCGGCTGGCCGTTTGTCCTGACACTAGTCTTTGACAGAAATGGACCTCACACTAAAAAGAGCAACTGCAACAGAATTAACACACGATTGAACACGTCTCAACAAGTCCTGCTTGAAAGTTGTTGGCTATTGGGACACCCCGAGTTAACCGCTTTGGTCGCAGTTTCTACACATAAAACCACTTCTCTCACTTCGGTTTTTTTGTATTTGTCATTTTCCCCTTATACCATGTGTGGGTCAAGGAGTGTGGGAATACAGCAGCCAGGAGCTCTTATCTTATCAGTGGTGTGATTCCCTTCTGGAATGGTCTGCATTTGTCGAACATTTAAACGTGTACAGCGTGATAGAACACAAATAAAACCAACTCCTCCACAACTGAAGCAAAGACTAAACCGTGGTTCAATGTGACCAACCTGTTGAGATAGAAGGAGAAAACATTCTGGTCCACTTTCTTCTGCTCCATGATGCTGTCAAACACCGGCAACACCCCGTCCACGGAGATGCGTGGGTAAGCCATGCCGAGGATTCCGTCAAACTTGGCAGCAACAAAGACTATGCCTGGCTGCTTGATGGCCTCTCCGAACACCTGCTTCTCAATGGACAGGTCTCCGATCTGGATGAGCAGGGACAAAACGTATAACAGTCAGAAATGGTCGATGAACAACTACCATACACACAATGCACTGAACGACACCGCTTAAATGGCTTGCATGCGTCTTGCTTACTGTGCACGTGTCCTGGCTGAGGTAGCCAGACAAGCTGCCAGATCCGTACTGGATGGAAAATTCTGTGCCATTTTTCACATAGGTGCTGGACTTAGCATCGTTGTACTTGTGGTGAAGCCCTTCAGGGGAGAAAATTATAAAACAAATAAAAAGGGGAG
>OMKX01001081.1:0-11794 GCA_900302425.1 Brosme brosme
CAGATTATATGACACAGGAATGCCCCCAAACTACCAGTTTAACCATTACAGTCTTCTGTAATGGAATAGGAAATCAGGAATCTGCATTTTATTACGGTCATCGACCGAAAGCTTGACGCCCTACAGCTTGTTCCTGATCAGTTAAGGATTTTGCAAGTCATCCTGCCTGGACACGGAGCGAGAAACAAAGGTTCAGGCTTTGGATAACATGGAATACAGAGGTAGCTTTCAGGCAGATAGCCCTCCCACAGCACTTTCTTGTGTAATTTGCAATAAACAAACACTATGAAATTGTAAGTGTAATTGATGTGTAGGCCTACACTTGCTTGTTGCTGTTAGAGGTATAAAAAGCAGCACAAGGTTGAAAATCGAATCAAGCAATCGATTGAAGTACCATAGATCAGCAAAGTATAAAGAAAATCATGTTTTAAATATTTGAAACGCGCATCAAAGCTTAGGGAGTTACATTTAAAAAACATATTGTGTAGATCGTAAAACACCGTGTCGAAGAACACAAAGCAATTCATGCTGACTCAGTCCAAAAATACCTAACTACTGACGGGACAAGGAAATGTTCACAGAGATAAAGAATATGGGACCCAGTAACTACACTGAACTGAAACATCGCTGACACAAGCAGACCTTAAAACATGAGTCTTTAATTGCAGACAACTTTCAAATCATCTATTGTGAAATACAAGCAGTTTATTATTAGGTTTGCAAGGGTAAGGTAAAAATAAACATGTAAATGTATAACACCAAACAACAGACCATGCCCTCGAGCAAACGTCCATCAGACACTAAAGTGCCAAATTAATTACACATTGGAAAACTGTGCTGGCAACATGAAGTGCCAAATGGGGGGCTTACATCACAGTTGTCAGGTCCCTGAGATATGAGGGACTGGAGTACGTCGTTTGTGGAAGTATATTTGTACATAGGCCGAGCTGAAACTGTTTTCAAACGCCATTGATTTCCATCGTCGTGATGTAAACATACTGTGCATTTGGCAAGACGTAAAGGAAAGTGGTCTGCTGTTAAACTACCTCAACAAGACCTAAGAGCAAGGCATGGGTCTGCAGTTAAACCGCCTCAACTACTCTGGGATGAAACCTGGCCGGGATCACCACGGGAACACACCTGACAGACACCTGTCATGCAGGGCCGGTGTGACCAGGTGATGACAGGTGTCACCGAGGTGTAATAAATCAGAGGGTACTAAAGAATGTGAACATGGTGACACTAATCAAAACTAAACGGGCGAGTCACGACCGCAGCTTGATGAAGTGTTAAACAAGCACGTTCTTCATTTACTCAGCAAAATGGGCCGATTGTTATAAGCATGACGATACCCTATTTAAATTAGAAATGCTATACTGCAACCATTCAAAGTCCAATGTTGAACATTTATATGCAAGAATTCCTTAAATGAGTTTGAATCCATCCATCCCTCGCTGTAGAATGTTGTTACAGGAGTTCCCAACTCTGTTGGGTTTCTAAGGAGTCTTACTTATCGGATGTCAGGTTGGGACGCACTGACATTAAAACGGCAGAAGACACATCATGGCATTTGCAAGTGCGGCACAGAACAGAGTTTACTAAACAGTGAACCAGCCCAAATGGGTGGGCTCATTCAAATGTTACATACTCCGGACAATGCAGGAGTCCATTGACTATAATATGAGCTTGGATAAAAGCAAAGTTCAATGAAGGAAGAGTCACGGTCTGAGGTCTCACCTGGCTGAAGTTCATGTAGATGTACTCCCTGGCCTTCTGGTGCAGCTCCATGCAGCTGATCTGCTCGGCAAAGTTGGCGATGCCGATGGCGTTGCTGGGGTCCAGCTGCTGCACCAGGAAGTCACAGCAGGCCTTGACCACGCTGTCGATCTGGTACATGACCGCCCCGTTCATGATGTGGATCACGCACTTCTCCCCCACAGAGATGCTGGCAGTGTAGGCGAACTCGATCAGCCTGTCCATCACCTGGGATACAGGAGAGGATTACAACAATTAACATAAAAAACGATCCGTGCATTTCGCCGATGGTCAATTTCAACCGTGTTCTGTTAGTTTGTGTTCAATTAAAAAACAATGACGGATCTTTAGCGTGATTAAGAGGCTTAAACTGATTTAAACTTTGATTATTTACACTAACATGGAAACCGTGACCAGAGAATGGACAATACTAACCCCTTATTCTATTAACCGTCTCGAAGCCTGAACCTAATAACCATCCATCCTTGATTGAGCAACGTTCCCTAACCTGTGAGTTAACTTTGCACCAAACCGCATGAGAGACCAGGACAGTGTTCCCTCAAGGTGACGCTTCGGGCGATGGTTCGGTCTGGCGCTTTCATATGATGGTCACAGGACTGTGTAATGACCCCCACTATACTGTGTAATGACCCCCACTATACTGCCCTACAAACCCTACCTGCAGTCACTAAGCAGAAACTGAGAAAAAGGGCTATAAAAGTGTTTTAACTGGCCAGCCAAAGGGGTTATAGGTAGACAAGTGATACTGCACTAATAAAACACAAATCAAAATTGAAGTTGGAAACCTTTCTCAACCTAAAACAGTTGTCAAGAAGTCAATTTTTTAATTATATAACTCAATGAGAGAAGATGTAGTTACTGTGGTGAGCCTTCGGATGGCAGTATAGCCGGGTGGAGCAGAGAGTCAAACTGGGGTGTGAAGAAGGAACTAGAGGCACTCTAGTTTCTCAAATTGGATTGAAAGAAATATTTGGTGTGTTTGGCACATGTCCCTCTGCCTTCTTGTTTTTCCTCGCCTCAGATGTTGTGGATCTTCCTCGTGAGGACGACTTGGTATTTGTACTAGAGTGTGTATCTCAGGAATGCATGGAAGAGGGGCTGTCCCCCTCCCAGAATAGAGTATGGTTCAACTCATCAGGTGGTAGAGATGTGTGGAGGGTGTCTTGCTGTTTAGAGAACAGCGTTGGGGTGCGTTTGGTCAGGGAGGGCAGGATGTGGGCCCAGACCAGTCAATGACCCTAGACCCAAGTGTGTAACTCAAATGAGTGCAGCCTGGGATGGCTACAGACCTACAGAACCATCTACCCCAACCGGAAACCACTCATTCATTATTGTATATCCTCCCGCAAGATTTTCAGAATCATATCAGCACTCAAAAATCTTTGCACGTATCACATCTTGGCACGGCTGACTCTGGTCCCCACTAGGCACGGCTGAAGAGGGGAAACTACGGCAAGAATGGAGGATGGAATAGTGGAAGTAGAATGGGGAAAAAAGTATTGGCACAAGTAGTGAGGAGATAGGATGCACTGTCAAAATAGTCTCCCTACTTTAAACATACTTTAAAGTCCAAAGTGTTTGTCCATTGGCCGGTCTAATTCCCAGTGATCATTGACAATATAACCTCGTCATGCTGGTGTTCATATCCGCGTGTAGCGTCGACAGTGAGTCAACTTTATCCGCGTCCTGCGGGGGTGAAATCACACACTACTTTCTTATCACAACGCTGCATCTATTTGATCACTTCAGGACTTTCTGGCCTGCACAGCAGGAAGTATGCATGGCATACGACGCTGTCAACCACACAGGCTGTCAAAGAGGAAATAATAAACACACAGGCAATAAATAAACAACACTACATTCGTGAGCTTTGACCTTAGTTTCGATTCCTGTGATCGAAACTTTGGTAATACGTTGATAGTCGGTTTGTGATTGCAATGGATTGACGTAAGTGTAGAGGCTTTATCTCTTAACAAATGCCCAGTCACTGCTGCCCATCTTCTGCTCACGTACTTGGCCGTGATATAATCATAAATGATAGAGTGCCGTTGTGTTCAACTGCATACATATGAGGTTGTGTTGAGACAACCTGCTGAAGGACAGCAGATGAACTCCACTGAGCAGGCTCCTCAGTACCGCCTCAAATGAAACACGACACCATGACATTTACCACCACAAATACAAATATATAACATAAATGCAAAACGTTTCTTCTATGGTATTTTGGGGGTAAACATTCTAGGTTCAAGAAACCAAGATTGAACTATGTGGAAACAAGACTTATTTGAAAAATATAAAAACATGAATCACCGTCTGTGATACTGAAACCATTAGTCAAAATACATTTTGACCTACGGCCCTCCAGCAATTTTGGACATATGTCCAGCACCCAGGTGAGCCATAAAGCTCACCAGGGTGGAGCGGAGGGATGGTGAGCTTGGGGGAGAGGGATGGAGGGGAGGGGTGGAGGTGGGTGATGGGGAGGGGAGGGACGTTTGTGAGTCTCACCTTGGGATGAATCCCCTCGATGGGCACCACCTCCATGCCGCACTCCTTCAGGCCGTTGGTGAACATGGCTCTGAAGACGGGCGAGGACGACGCCAGCACCACCTTGTGCGCCACAAAGTCCACGGCGTCCAGGTCGTTGTAGCGCACGCGCAGCGTCACGTCGCACAGCTGCCGCTCCTGCCGCAGCTCGTTCATGATGGCGAAGGCGGCGGCGGTGTGGCTGCCCAGCGTGTAGCTGAACACCCGGTGGCCGTTCCGCGTGGACGGCGTCACCAGGGCCTTGCACTCCGTCATAGACTCCGTCATCGCCCCGACTTTCTCCTCCTCCTGCTGCTCCTCCTGCTCCTCCTCCTCCTCCTCCTCCGCTTCCCTCGTCGTCGTCCTCTCTAGTTTGCGCCCGCAGAGTCACCTGACATCCTCCTGCGGTCGCGGGATGTTGTACAGTACGAAAGAAAAGGGAAAGGGACGGACCTTTTCCAGGGGCGCTGGTTTGGAGCTTTACTCCGGTCAGGGGGCCGTTACTGGGTCTCTGGGCTCAGCCGTTCAGAACCACCATGATTGCTCTCTTAAAAATGACAACAACAAAATACACGTTTGCTCCTAAACTGCAGCCATCGCCACCTTTTCTTTCTTTGACAGAGAGAAGGTGAGGAACAGGAGGTAAGGATAGCCCCGTTCCTACGCTGTGATCCGGCAGGGCGAGCGAGATGAAGGGCCTTAAGCCAAACCGGGTACAGAACACACCGGGTACCACCGGACCAGGTCCAGGCTCCAGTCAGCTCCTGGTTCCACGGGTCGGGTTCCAAAGTTGTTGTGGTTTGTTTCTGACCTCGAGCTCCGCTCCGGAGACACACAGCTCAAACAAAGGAAGGAAACGTTCTCTTGAACGCGTGTCTTTCACATAACTTTCCATATTCACTGAAGTTCATGCCTTGCTGACTAACTTGAACATAATCCCATAAAAAGCTGTAATAAAGAAAAGCAGGTCAGACTGGCATTAGTTCTAGAGCGGGGCGCCAATGGCAGAGGGAGATGCACTTGCACCAGCGGGGAAAGTGTTGTCAGCTCTGCATAGCCAGGCTGGGAGAAAGAGGTTGGGCCGCGCGCCAGAAGTGACATGAACAGAGGTTGTGGCCCCCAGGCTGAGTAGGGGGCTGTGTTTCTCAGGAGAGGCCTTCCTAGAAGCAATGGCACTCAGGAACCGTGTTTACAGGGAAGCTGTCAGCTGTGCTCAGCAACTGAAAAACAGCAAGGACACGAGAGAGGGAGAGGGAGAGAGCGAGATAGGGAGGGAGAGGGGGGAGTGAGAGGGGGGAGGGAGAGAGGGAGAGGGGGGAGTGAGAGGGGTGTTTACATGATTTAGGACTGAAGTTGTTTGGATATGTGACGCATCTCAATAGTGATTTTTCTACTTGTTGAGATGACCCAGCCATCATTCTTAATGTGTATATATTTGTAGAAGTTTTAAATACGTTGAATGATATATGAATGGTAAAACCAAAAACAGATGCTAACCTCTCCACTGTTTTATTGATAACTTTAACCATGTAAAAAACAGAAGTATTACCACATAATACCTCTACTCAAACCTAACAATGCTACACAGGCCCTGGGTCTATACCAATATGCATTTGCGTTTACATGCTAAAGCTACCAAGGTTATGCAGTAAAGAGGTTGATTCTACTGAAGACCCTCAGAAGCACCTCGTGAAGTGAGTCACTGCCCCCGGACCCAAGAGATCTCCACACCCACGGTTTCTTGCTGGTCATGATGACCATGCTACTGTGTCCATCGCTAACCAACCCTCCTGTACTGAGTAACAGTGACGATGCTCTCTGAGTTCCAGCGTCAGTGAACAGATAAGAACACTTGGTCCAATCCCGCTCGGCTGGAGGTGTGAACTGTTCCAAGGTACCAACACCAGCGCTTATCTGGGCTGTGATAGGTCAATACTGTATAGCAGCGCAAATTATTAAAAGGTTTCACCTTCTTTACACAGCGACCTGCGTTTATTCTATGAAGCGTGGTTTAATAATTAGCCTTCAAATTTGTGATATTGTCTTATTGCCCTTAATTAAATCTTGTCATGCGTTTATGACATACTGTCTGGCTGGAGACATTTTGACATTCCTGCCCACCTATTCCACAAATGTAACACAGGAATGCAGGAATCGCGTGATCTCTCGGGGTAAACAGAGGCACTTTAAGTCTCCCAAAACAATGAGAACATTTGATTGGTCTGGTGTGTCTGCGCGTCTGAGGTTTCTTAAACGGAACCAGTCACAGTTACTCAGCAACAATTGTGCTGCAGATGTTGAGAGTTACATAACACAGCACCTAGGGGGCTGCACACGGACAGCAATCATTACCGCACGAGGTGATAAAGGCGACGAACAGGGGGGCAACGTTCGCCTAATGTACAGTATATGCCTAACGAGGTCAGTGTGTACTGAATATGAGAGGATTCAACTTATGTGAAACTTAAAAGATAGGCATAACTGACGTTTCTAGATGACACTTTGACACGTTGCTATTGGCAGACCGTGGACGTATTAGACTCAAGTTAAACCCTGACATACATTAACTGAATAACCCATATGCAGCTGCATAAGAGTAGTGAGATTTCTATTTAGGGCGACATTTTTTTTTTTAGTCTCTGGGTTAAATAGTTTCAGGGAGCATGTTGCAGAAATGTGGGCCTAAGCGCGGTCTGTGCGTGACTATGTTGTCTGACTATACTGTGTTCTATAATAATATATACTATATTCTGTATGTGCCTTATGAATTTCGTATGCGCTCTGGTGTCCAAACAAAGGCCAAAAGCGCACGGTGCCAAATTGCATAATAGTGGAGTTGGTTCCACCATGGCACAAAACTTCATGTATTTAAACAATTCAACAGAGCCAGTGTGTATTTTACATACAATGATACACTGCACACGGACAAGCTGGATAAGTAAGCAATAAAAGGTACACTTGGGAATGTGAATTACATTAAACCAGAGGAGAAAGCGAGAATGGACACTTGGACACGTTTTAAAAACAATTTGGCAAAGCGCCTTCATCGGTGACTCATCGCGGACTCACCAAACACAGGATTCAAGAAGCGATTCAGGGAACTCGATGTACGAAAATGTGAGCCACAACTCAGCGAGAAACTGAACATAGTAGGCATCGACTTATGCTTTGTGTGCAGTTTATCCACATGTGTGTGTTTCATACAAAGGATAGCGTCAACATAGGATCAAAATAGCTTTTAGGTTGGCGGAAAAATAACAAAAACGCCCAAATGCGTTACGAGAGAGACCTTACAAAAGTGTAACGGAAGACACAACAGACCCGTCATTTTGACAAACAGAGATCACGGGAATACAAATCACAAGTCTTTCTCGGAAATATAAGTGACAGCAAAAAGGGGCTCATAGCGTTTAGTAACGATTGTTACCACAACAGCCAAGAGTCGACGTACGTTACGTTACAGTTACAGTTACATATGTTTCTGGTTGTAAATACATCCCCCGTCCCGTCAACGAACATTCATTTAAGACAGTTACTATGTGAATATATGGACAAAAACAAACTCACGTAATCTAGATCCACCATCGCTGTACGCCACCAGAGCTGGGGAAGCTGTAACTCACCATGACTAAGCATTGTGGGAGCCTCCCCTCGCTATCAAAATAAGAGTACGCACGTCTCCGCTGCCTTTAAACGTAACGTCGTTTGGTGGGAGGAGCTTTTATTTAGAAATATACGTTTGTCTGTAGGACAATAAAAGCCAGTTCTTAGAAAGCCGGACGAAGAAATATTACGGTATTTAATGTCAGTCGAAACACCATGCTGGACAGACGGAGGACTGGTACAACCCTTAATACAAAATAATTAAGATGGCAACATTATTATAATTGCCATATTAAATCATATCATCAAATCATATTAAAAGGATTTCAAATCAGGGCTTCAAAATAGTTACAAATTATATCTTCACGTTACTCGAGATTCCTAAAAAAACGTGCACATTGTAAAACTTGTAAAACATTATTGATTTAAGTTTTCAAACAATTCAACACCACATGTCTCTACGGGTGATGACGTATGGACTGGGGAAAATAAAAAAAAGAAAGATGGCTTGACTCAATAACAGCTCGATTCTTCACATAAGTTTCATACACATCTTCATTGGGCAACAGAGATGTCAAGCATTCAGACAGGTAGCGCCCGCCTTCCAATAGCGAATTTAGGGGAAAACCACCAGGTGGCACTATATTGCTATTCTTACAAAAAAATATAAAATACCTTCACGTCTTTCGGATTGTTTGTTCTGCTCTTACAATTACATTTAACCCCGTCTTACATGCTCAAGGTCCATTTTTGCCCATAATGCAGACCCACTGCAAAGTGTGTAGGCCAACATCAGTTTATTTTAATCCTAGCAAATAGATGATCTGATCTGTAGCACATTAGTCAACATCTGAAGACTAATAAAAGTATCAGCTGCTTTTGTAGTTTATTAAATTAATATAACTATGTTCAATTTAAGTACATGTAGTCATGACAGTGTGTGCTAGTACAAACACTGTGCCAGATGTTGCCTGGGCACTTTCCTGCCTTAAAGTGGAATTGAACTCCAGCTATTCTAGCCTGTTGTCACGGGTAACGTAATTCTATTTTGCATTTTACTTCCAAAAAAAACGAAATTTGCATTATTTTGATAAATTAGATACAATTGTGTGTTGAAGCAGAATTTTCGGAGCTATTTTGATGGACTCCTTTAACCAGAATGCACTGCGCGAAACTGCTCAAGACTGAACTTGAAGGTAGCAGACGAAGAACCCAACTGCGTTGTTCCCTTCGGTATCGTCCATCATTTTCTTTGTTTATGTCTGTTGTTTGTGAGGCTCACCTGCTTTGGCTAGTTAGTAGCTGTCAGTGTGAACCAAAGAGCGCTTTCATCACTGTCAATCATCTCGCCTCTAGACCCGCCCCCATTCAGAACTTGTAGTCATTCATTTTTCTTCCGGTGATTTGATGACGCGTCAAATCACCGTTAGTGTAGCAGTGAAAAGATTTCATTTTTAATATGGAGTTAGTAAATTCAATAGCAGCAAAATCACCTATAAATAAATGATGAAATATAGTGTTGGAGCACAATGTTGTTTTAGGGGTGAATTCCACTTTTAACAACAACGCGCACCAGCCCGTGGTGCCAGCAGCAACAAGGAGGGATAGGATCCAATTGCAGACAACTCAAGAAACGGAACAAAAAAGGGCCTTTAATAAAGATACTCGATCTCCAGTTCATGAAAAGACCAAAAAAAAACGTACAATTTAGGAACCAAGAGGAACAAGGGGTATGATTAAAAAACAAACAACCGACGAGAGAACAGGTGAAGGGAGCTGGTATATAAAGGGAGAGATTGATGGGGGAATGAGGGGCAGGTGAGATTGATAGGGAAACTCAGGTGAGCGGAATGAAGTGATTGCAGTTGGGAGTGACAGGATCTGCGAAACCAGCGGAAAAGTCTACTGACATCTGGTGGACAGGGGGAGAACATTAAATTATACCTTTAACAGCTGATTATTGGTCTATTATTATTATTATTGGTTATAATATAATGAGACGATTATAACGTGGTTGTCTCTGATTGGTTATAATATAAGGAGACTATTATAAACGTGGTTGTCTCTTGTTATATTATGAAACTATTATAATGTGGTTGCCTCTGATTGGTTATATTATAATAGGACTATTATAACTTGATTGTCTCTGATTTGTTATATTATGAAACTATTATATTGTGGTTGTCTCTGATTGGTTATAATATGAAACTATTAATCATTTGGTTGTCTCTGATTGGTTATAATATGCAACTATTATAATGTGGTTGCCTCTGATTTGTTATAATATAATGAGACTATTATAAATTTGGTTGTCTCTTGTTATATTATGAAACTATTGTAACTTGATTGTCTCTGATTGGCTATATCATAATGGGACTATTATAAGGTGGTTGTCTATGATAACCAGGGAGGAGAGGAACGAGGAAAGAGGTCTAAGGAGGGAGGGGTGAGGAAAGAGGAAATTATAGGATTGTATAAATAGAAAAAGTGGAGGTTAACAGAAATGGCACATAGCAGAGGAGAGAAGACGACGATGAGTGAATGGGGGGGATCAAATGTAATTGTATTTTCTTTAGATGGAGTCCAGTAGGCCTACAGCCAAAAAAATGTAAACCGTTTAACCCAATTCAAAGCGAGAGGAGGCATACGGCGACACCAATCCAGAGCAACGGAAACAGAGTCAGAGGGCGCCACCCGGTGGACGTTGTGGGAACTGCAGCAGTAGTAGTGATGGCCGGCGCCAGCGTGGTGGCCTGTTCGAGTCTCGCTTGTCCCACGCAAGTGCCCACGTTCCCCGCCTCGTCCACAGCTACCAGCTCTACTGTCTGCGCACAGCAGGAGGCACTGAACGTCACCATGGTGACGTTCTCCCCGGCCGCTCCCACCTGCGTGCTGGTGTTCAGCGTTCCGTTACCCTGACGGACGGAGACCGAGTCGATGCCGGTTCCGTTGGCCCCGTCTGACAGCTGGGCGGAGAACTGCCACTGGGCGGAGCTACAGAGGGCGGAGCTGGAGGGACAGGTGTCTGATACGGAGATCACCTGACACACGGGGCCCGAGACATCCGTCACCTGTGGGCGGGAACAACGCGTTACGTCCCGATGCGTCAACAGAATAGTATTCTGTATTTAAAACATTTACATTTTAATAATACGATTTGGAAGCTTGGATTTTACATCCAATTGTTGGAATAAACCCAACCCTCAGACATTAGCCAAACTACGTACTGCCGACATAAGAACGACTGTTGGCGTGAACAAACGTAGAAGCTGAAGGCAGGAGCGTTACCCTGGCCGCCACAGAGAGCCTCAGCACGGCGTAGTTCACGTCGGCGTCCGTCGCCGCTTCCACCGTCAGCGTCACGGCGCTCCCGCTCGCCGCGCTCGCCGGCACCGTCAGCTCCACCGTGCCGTTGGCGGTTCCCCCGTCGCCCAGGGTTACGGAGGCGGGCGCCGAGCTGGAGTAACCCTGGTCGTTGCTGACGCGCACCGCGTACGTGCCGGTGGCGCTGGCGTTGACCGCCCCGTCGGAGGTGGAGGAGACGGTGAAGGGGACCGAGACGGTGGAGCCCGGTTCTACCGAGGTGGCGTTGGCCTGGGCCTGGAACCAGAACACACAAGAACACATCCAGGATCAGCTGGTTGGGATGCCCCCTCGCCGGTGGGTCATTCTGAGCAGCTCTTGGGCCACCGCTGCTGCATTAGATGGGACCGTTTTTAGTTGTTAGCGGATGAGTGTGTGGAGCTACTGAGGCTGCACTGTCCATGTTTGAGGGAGTGGAGGTTGGGTGGGGCGGGTCGGGAGGAGGGAGGAGGAGGAGCGCTCACGGAGACGGAGATGCTGGAGGTCTTGATCTGGGTGGGGGCCTGGCGTTGGAAGCTGCGGGAGG
>OMKX01001084.1:0-11628 GCA_900302425.1 Brosme brosme
CCATCAACCGGCAGCCTGGGGGCGTGAGAGGGGAGCCGGAGCTGGTCGTGCCTGGAGGGTTCTGGGCGGTAGGACGCGGCCGTGGGCTGCATTACATTGGCTTAGACAGTGTCTGCAGGAACACAAAAGGGAAAAATTAACAAAATGGTTTGTTTTCGTTTTTTTGTGTTCGTTTAACACCCCATGGGGGTTTTTATGTAACTTTTGAAGCGTAGCCAGAGGAAAAATTGCATTTGCATTTAAGGATTGTCAGGATTTGCTTTAATGGTGTTAGGAAAATTGAGTTTTTATTGGCATGACGCATTTTCCCTATTCTTATTTTATAAAGAAAGAAGAAATAACTATAGGTTGCAACTCAGAGAGAGACAGACAGACAGACAGAGAGAAAGGGGTGAGGGGGAGAGAGAGAGACAGACAGAGAGAGAGGGGGAGAGACAGAAAGCGAATCTGGCAGAGCTATCCGTGCACACTCACGCACTTTCCTAAACTATAAATAGCACCATGGTTCCTATCCCTTCTGTATTTCTCCAGATAGCAGAATTCAGCACTCAGGATACACGGTTGTTAAATTAACACCACAAGGTCCACTCCAGGTTACAATCTTATTATGTGTTTTAAATCTGATGATCACAATATTATATTAAAATAACACCCACCAAAAAAATATTACACTAACTAAAAATTTAAAAACATAGTTGGCCATTATAAACTCCATGATTGATTGAAATCAATTGATCCAAATAGATTCGATTTTTATTTTATATAGATGACACGTTTTAATGTCGCTGCTGACAAGGGTGACACCCTTCCCTTTTCCCTGAGTCAGACCAGCCTCCCCTCAGAACCATCAACAAACCCCTTCGTCTGGGGCACAATCGATACCGTGCAACGTTGAGTCTGTACACCGCCTTATCCCACTTGATGCTGTGTGGTGTAGGCTACCACAACTGACGCGCAGTAGCCAGTCTGCCACCCATTATCATCTGACATGGATGGACCAGTGCGACCCGTAAACAAAACACACTGCGGTGCTCTGCCTTTTTTTTTTTTTTTTTACGAAACCTAGAAATGGTTGCTCTGTATGGGAAACATTGTATCAGGATACTGCTGGTAGCAGATTCCTCACAACCTGTAGTCCAACGCATCCATCAACACCATTTAAATAGAGAATAATGCATTTTCTATCAACGCTAAAGCATTCATATGTCACTTAATATCAGCTTATTATCCCGTTCCCAAAATGATGTCAGCGTTTCTTACCTGCAGAATGTAACGCATCGCTCCGTTCTGCACATGGAAATAGTGTGCGAACGGTAGCTTCGAGTTAGGTAGTGTGTAAAAGCTGTAGAAGAGGCTTGTTTTTGTGGAGTCCAACGTCACGGAGAATCAGCAGCAGGCTCACCGTGCACTGAATGCGCGCGCGCGCGTGTGATTCTGAAGTCCAGTTACCTCATCTTTAATTGCTTTATTATTCAGAATATGATTTATTATTGTTAATTTTTTGTAGTGTTATTTATTTACTGTAGTTTTAATGTAAGCATTTTTTTCTTCTTAATTTGATACATTGATTTGCATAGTAGGCCTATAGGTGCTGGTCTGGAAAGCTCCCTTGCAAATAATCTACTGCCTCGCAACTATATTCATTACATTAATCAGGTTATGAATGTGAATGAATTGTACTATATAGTAATTATTTTTAATTTTCTTTAGACGCGATAGGCTGTTTCAATAAAATCAATGTAAACTTTTGTATCATGTTCGTGGCTTTTTATTTTTATTTATGTGAAATGTGAAATTAAATGACGAAATGTATTGTATAAATTTGAACATACGTTTATTTTATTTATATTGGTATAAGGCTACATTCAGGTGGTCAGGTTTAGGGCGGTAGGGCCATATCTCCAAAACTGCCTTCTAAACCACATGCTGATCGACTAGGTCTCGCGGGCCACACTTCTGAGAGGCTCAGTCCAAAATACAGCCTTCAAGACCTCGAAATCCATATCTCGGATACGTCATTCCTTGGACCAAGAGTAATGTGAGTATGAATGTTGGCATCTCTAGCCATCTCGAAAGGGCGGGGCAAGGGGCGTGACCTGCAATTGTTGAGGAAATGGGCATAAAACAGTGATAGAAATGTGTACCTTTAGGCGTGTAAACACAGCTGGCCTGTGGACAAGTGTTTCAAGTTTGGGGTCAACAGGACCACGCACCACACCCCTGATGAGTTTTAAAAAGTTAACGTGCATTTCGCTCATAACGTTTTTTTGTTATGAAATAGAGGTCTGATCCTCAGATATGTGTGTTGGATCGGTAGGGTGTAGATCTGGGAAGAATTTCAGCTGAAAATCTTGCAGGCGAGCCGCTGGTTAAGCGCCACGAGATGGAGCTTTTTCTGAGGCTTTGAGAGTCACTACCTGGAGAGCTAGAGACCACACCATTCATCATTGCATATGTCCTTCATTCTACATTATTAAAAGAGACTCCAGGTCTATAGCTCACTTGTAAGTGTCCTTGACCCAAGGCACCACTCATTGCATCACTTCCTGTAGGACTACGGCCTCCTAATTTATCATTCTAGTAAACTTTAATGCCCGATTTCAAACAAAGACGTCACCACCCATTGCAACAATTCGCCATTTCCATAGGGGGAGGGGGTGTTGTGGATAGTAGGGGTACATCATACACAAATATGCAGCTTGCCATGATCATTGCACTCAACAACAGAAATAGCCAATACACACGAAGGATGAGGAATGACCTTTCATACATGAGGGGTCAATGTCTTGGCGGCATTCGGGGAGGGGCTGTTCTGTCCGGCGCTGGGGTATGACTATGAATATGAATAGGTAAATGATTGGCACTCAAGGCTACAAGTTTGACGGCATTTCCTTTGGATGTGTAATGTGAAAAATATTAATTAATGAATTGTGTAAAATAAACGTGCCTCATGGAAAACAATGAGATTGGTGTTTGGTTTTCAAGAAGAGGTTATCGGCTGTGTGACTACTGAATCTGTCCGTGCTAACAAATCGGAGTGATGTAACTAGCCCTCAGACAGTGATTTATAATAAATAAAAACGAGTCACGTTGATTACTTAGGTCATTTTTTTAATTAAAACGAAAGTGCTTTAACTGCGTTTTTTGGCTTCAAAAGGCACCTTAGAATGCGTGTCTATTTACTAGCCAGCAGCAGAACCTAGTTTACACTAAAAGTAAAAAACATTTACGGCAGCGCAGCTGCCCATTACGTAACGTTGTTATGGCAATTAATATTGTTTGAAGTATAAAACGGTTATATAATTTATCTTCAAATTAGTAAATTACTATTAAGGTGATCAATTCTAATCTGGGTTTTTGTCAATTACATTTGACATAGAACTCATAAACGCGTAAGCAACGTGAGCTGTGCTGACTTTGTAAACAATATTGTTCCTCATCACTGCGTCCCATTCCTATCACTTCATTACGGGGGTGTTAAGAATAATGTGTTATTATAACATCTTCATGTATAACAAAGAATATATGCGTGCATGTTACAGAAAATGAAATGATGGCCATCGGGCTTGTTCATCGTGACGTCACATCGCAATGACCGCCTCCATTTCGGATGTCGGAGCATAGAAATGTTTGAGGGCTTGTACATCGTGACGTCACATCGCATTTCGGATGTATAGGGGCATAAGAATGTTCATGGTAGTAATAGTGTTTTGGTCATTGTTTCTCAAAGTTTAGAGTTTCCTAGGATACGGTATATTTACGATTATTTAAGATTTTAAATTACTACAACTCTTGAGTACTCTCACAATGGCCACAATGGCCTGTTACTCTCGCATATGTTACGAGAACTGCGGAGGGATTCCGAACAAAAATGTTTTGAAATATGTGTTGTGTAATAAAATACATAATTTTGGATATTTCCTTATAACCTCAAAAGCAAAATGGACTACTTGTATTTTGGAGAAAATCACTGAAATAAATGGCCCTGTAAAGGAAATGATAGCCTGGTTCGAGCCTTGCTGGTGGGGGACTCTGCTGGTGACTATAGGAATACAACTGTATTTTTCCCAGTGCGAAAAATGAAAAAATATATAAATGGAATCTTCTCCAAACCAATATCGGGCCGTTTTTCAACTTTGTTAAACTTGATTTTGAATGTTAATCGAAAATCAGAAAAGGCGACTGGTGGTGACGTCATGGTGTCTGAAGACCCAGCCCATTCAGGCAGAGGAAGCCAACATCTCGTCCATCAAATATATAACACTACTCAGAGTACATCGAGAGATTACGCCTCTCGTTTTCCATAGAAAACAAGACAATGCCCTTATTTGAAGGGTTAGGAAGTGGCGGAGAAAAAACTGCGGTCGTCATTGATTTAGGAGCTGCATACACAAAGTAAGTAGCATTCACGTTAGCTGATTGTGCTAACGTGATGCTAGAATGAGCAGGTCGTCACTTTATTATGTCTGGCTGCTGCTTTGTTTATTCGCAATAGCCTCATTTTTATACAATAAATAGTACACCTTTCTATGAGATTGATGTCCAATCAAACCCAATACAATCTATGCTGTTGCTACATAGGTAGTAGATGACAGTCGATGCAGTGTTGTGCACCACTGTAGTGATAAGCTGCTGCAGCAGTAGACCATTAGCTATGTATAGCTACTGGAGTAGACTACTAGCTAATGTAGTGTGTAGCTACTTGAGTAGACTGCTAGCCACGGTCAATTAGTGCGTAGTTAATAGAGTAGACTAGTAGATACTGTAGTGTGTAGCTACTTGAGTAGACTGCTAGCCACTGTAGTGTGTAGCTACAAGAGTAGACTGCTAGCCACTGTAGTGTGTAGCTACAAGAGTATACTACAAGCTAATGTGTTGCAGTGTTATGAATAGAAGTGTTGTGCTCTCAGGCTAGAGTCATGTGAACATCCAGTGGTCTGTCTGATTTATTTAATAATCTAAACCAAAACATTATTTGAATAATACGTAATAATATTGGCTTGTATGTTTTATCTCAGACTTCTCCTTGTTGAGGTCGAATCCAATGTGTTTTCTTAGTGTGTTGATTTAATAACTTTGTTAAAGTTAAATTATAACACTGAAACTACTGCCAACAATTACTCCCATGGTGGCTTGAAAAATGCACATGTTTTTTCAACCCCTAGTTTCTTTACGAACATGTCACCTAAACTAATACACAATATGTCATGCTGCCTGGTATTTCAGATGTGGCTTTGCGGGAGAAACAGGGCCAAGGTTTATCATTCCGAGCGAGATCCGGAGAGCAGGCCAGAAGCAGGTAGAAATCAGCAGTCTTTCAACGTAAACACAATGTATGGTATTTACTGGGAGCAAGTGCTAATCAGATTTGTATGATGTCTATAATAATGTTATCTGTTTTAGGCCGTCAAAGTGGTCCAATACAACATCAACACAGAAGAGCTCTATGTCAACCTAAAAGAGTTTATCCACACACTATACTTCAGGTGAGAAAGAAAAACGAATATCTAGGTGTGTAAACCAGTCAGCAGCTGATAATTCAAGTGCTATTACTACCACAAATACAACAACATTTTAATCCGACGCTGTGTGACTGAGTTAACTGGGCTCTTCCTCGTCCAATGAAATGTGATGTGTTCCTTTGTGCAACCAATCAGACACCTGCTGGTGAACCCTCGCGACAGAAGAGTGGTCATCATCGAGTCCGTCCTCTGTCCCTCTAACTTCAGAGAGACCCTCACCAGGGTCTTCTTTAATCAGTTTGAGGTATGAGGAAGACACGCAGAGATCTTTTTTCATCCACTGAGCACAATGGGGATATTGTGACTATAATAAAACATTATGTGTCTGCTCTGATATTAGAGATCTGAGTTTTTCCACTCAGACTCAGTGTTATTGTGTAAATCATTTCAGTATTTGTGTTTGAGTTATTTTTCATACATTTTGTATCAATGTATTGTATACCAGAAGGATATGTACCAACATCTCAGCATCCTTTTGATCTTAGTGTGTGAGCTCATTGAGTATTTACAGTGTGCTGGTTTCGTTCCAGGTGCCTTCAGTGCTGTTTGCCCCGAGTCACCTGATGGCCATCATGACCTTGGGTCTCAGTTCTGCTCTGGTGATGGATTGTGGCTACACAGAGACTCTGGTGCTGCCCGTATCCTATCTCTGGTCCCCTTATGTTTGTACTGGCCGGATCCCGCGAGTGGAAGATCTTAAAGAAAATCTAAATTTGACTAATCTGGTCAAATTTAAAATACAAATGTATTTTGGGGATGATATATGGGATAAGCATTTTTGCATTTTGGGGAGGGAAAAAAATACATTTGTGAATGTATTTTCTATTTAATAGGATTCCCATGCGGTCCGGTAAACATGGATGTTAAGAGGTTTTCCAGTCTTGGAAAACATTTAATATGTTTTAAATTGATCAATTGTCCTGGAAAAATCTCGATCATGTCATGGAAAATTGCTATGTTACGCTACAAAACATATAACATGTTTGCATGGGCTATGTTCAGTCACCAACTAAAAAGTGCACAGCTGTTTGTCAAAGCTTATGAGCCAGCTTGCAGTGCATTTTGATGATATACTGTTATGTTAAATAATGAAATATCCATCACTGAATTAAACACTTGACATTACTGAACACATTTTGCTGATAGAAGCAACATTTATGCTAAGTCAAGCCGATAGCGTTGGCTAACGTGTTAACTAACACAGGCCTGGGTGTCACTGACTATGCGACTTGACGTTGACTGCTTGTATGTCATGGGTTGAAATACGCCAAACTGAAGGCGGTTCATAGTTGTCATAGTGTAAAAAATGGTCTATCATGGTACTCATTCAATAGATATTTGGGTGGCTGCTACCGGGAGCACAGAAATGTTATGGAAAATGTCCTGAAAAATGATAAGCTACAGTGGTGACCCTGTTGTAGTTCTACCTTAACTCCCAGCTCAGGTGTATGAGTGTACCCTCATTCTGCCGGCATGGGAGGCGATGCCTTTGGGTGGACAGGCCATTCATAAGTAAGTCTACATCCAACAATTGTATGACTTGGTTGCCAGTGAGGCCTTTGATTGTTGCGTGAAGTGTTCAACTTTTTATTTGTGAACATGTTGCCTTAATAGATTGATATTGATATTTACATTTTTGTTATTGTTCCAGGTTGCTCTTTTGAATAACTGCTAACCTGTGTTTTAACTGACTGTTACGTGGTTTTATCTGTAGAGAGTTGGACAGCCTTCTAGTGGATCAGTGCACTGTGGACACAGACTCCGGCGCAGGCCAGGGCTTACCTGCTGTCCTTGGTGAGCCTCTCATCTCTCATTGGATTCCCTTGATATCGACATGATTTACTCATTTTTGTATTGTGTATAAGAGAAATTAACTTATTCACATCTGCCTCAGTGCAGAGTTTATTTATTTATGATTTGATTGAGAGGAGTGTAATCATAGTACTTAATGAAGCAAATTATTAATCAAAAACAAAATGTATCAATCGACAATGATAAATAATCATTAGTTGTGGCCCTTATTCGTTTAAATAGCAGATCAATTACTTTTATCAATGAAATGATATCATGTGTTTGGCTGAAGAAGACTAACCCCTACTTGGAAAGTCGAGTCTGTGTGATATTCAGGTCCATGCCTCTCACAGTGTGTGAATTATACATAATGACGGTGCTTATTTTAGTCTTTGACCCCCTACCTACCACTGACTGCAATATAGCGTGCTATTGCTTATGCTGATTCACGGTTTTCATTAGACCTATAGTCCCATCAATTATTGAGTCGACATACGCACCCGGCTCTTTTTAACTTTATGGGCGAACTTGATGTTTGCAGCAAGGATTGTGTTTATCTGAACACTCGTCTTGAATTAAATTAATTCAAAGGAATGTGAGGGAAATGCTATTGACTTCAATGGATGTAATGAGTTCATTGATTTATGTCAAGGCATATATACTGTCCATGTCGCAGCATCTTTCACATAAATTCTTTACCAATGAATTAGTACACGTCTAACTAATGTCTTTACACTAATGTAATGTAACAAAAGCTACGCAGTAGTCCTGGAGTTGGCCCCTGGGCACTGCACTGTGGCTGCCCACTGCTCCTGGTGCTGCTAGTGATGGGTTCGATGCAGAGTCAACTCAATTTCCTCCGGGATAAAAATAAAGACAATTAAAAATAGTTAAAAGAAAACCACCAGCGTTTCTGTTTCAGGAACACTTCGCTAGTACTGTTTCTTTGTCCCCGCAATGCTGGCGCTGTGTCAGGCTGGAGGTGTTTTATATCCCCAAGGTGTGACGCAACCCTTTAATATATTTAGAGGCTGTGATCACTTCTTTTATTGAGGCAGCTTTGATTTTTGACGGCTAATTAGTGTAAAGCGAAACGTGTTGCGCTTGAGTAAGAGGACAAAGTCTCACTTTGTCGTGTTTTTTTTTTCCTGTTCCTCAGGGGCGATCCAAGAGGATATAGTCGAGGACATTAAAGGTAGGTTCAAAGGATATTTTCAATGAAAACGTTTTTGCTCATGGAAAACCCTTTTCTCCAGTATGACTTAAGGTTCAGACGTGGATTTTGTAATCTTGGGAGTGGCATCGCTACCAGATGCTAAACAACCAGCACTGTTTTGATGATCACTGGTGTGATGGGGTGAGTATCTCTCCGTGCTAACGTTCTGATCTTGTGTTGGCCCGTGGCAGTGAGGACGTGCTTTGTCAGCGACCTGCAGAGAGGTTTCAAGATCCAGGACGCCAAGTTTAACCTGGACGGCACGGCTGAGGTGAGTGAACCGGCAAAGCTCAGCGTCGCTGTCCTACACAGCACAAAGTATATTTCTGTGCGGAAGAGCCGCCGTAGGTACAACATGGGTTTCTACGTCACCGGCGTGGTTGGCTGAGTGATGTCATGTCGCCACACGCCAGGGGTGACGGATTGCGCAATGTCTTTCCCGCTACATTTTTCGGTTAATTTATGATCAACTAGTTGAGGGGGTTCACATTATGTTAAATTGCATGATCTTCACCTAAAGAGCACTGGATGTCACCGAATTTCAGACCTTTGGTGCTCAGTATCACAGACACAGGGCCATGAATGCAAGCACTGGCGTAGAGACCCACAGTTTACCAGACGGTAGCTGTCGGACACATAAGTATAACCCAGGATTCAGCATCACTCGTTCCGAATGACACCATGGGTACAGCCTGCCTGCGGAGTGAGGCCGATCCATATATGGTGTTTTGTGTCTGAAGCGCCCAGCCCCGCCTCCTGATGTGGATTACCCATTGGATGGAGAGAAGATACTGCATATCAAGGGGGCCATCAGGTGTGTATGGGATCAAGCTGGTGGGTGTCTGGGAAAATGCTGTTATAAATGTGGGAGGCTTAGGAAAACACAACCAATAGGCTTTTTAGCTCCTATGTTCACATTAGTTCTTAACGCTAAAGATTCAAATGTTTGGACCTATTGATGATTATGATATTTATACAAAATTCTGGTCTTCTTATTTCTGTGCTGTAACAAAATATTTTTTTATTCTTATTTCTTTCCTGTAATGTTTGCTGTGACAACCTCATTTCCAGTCTGGGATTAATAAAGTATATCATATCTTCTGTTCATTCGTTAATTTGTTCAGTAGGGATATTTAGCATTGTCCACCCTGAGGGAAGGGGTGACATTTTCATGTATTTTGGTATGTACTAAATGGTTTCTTGTGGTAACTGGGCTCGTGTTCCTGTTTTCCAGGGACTCTGTGATGGAGATGCTGTTTGAGCAGGACAACGAGGAGAAGAGCATTGCTTCTCTCATTCTGGATACTCTGGTCAAGGTAAGCCAAACCCGGACCCACCAATCCTCCTATGGATGTGGTGCTGAACTGCATTCCTGCAAAGAAACAGATCGTTTCTTTATACTTCCAAATGCAGGACAGAGAACGTACACACCATTCAATAGGCTCTTTGCTCTGTAGTTGTTCTGGAATGCCATTGACCTGTGTAGCTATCTATAATGTTACGGCAACCTTTAGAGGCAAATGCTGCAGCCCATAATGAAACAAGAGCGTGTTTTGCCTTGTAGAGAGACTGCCCGTACAAGACTAGTGCCTACAGAATCTAATTAATCTCCATAGCCCTGCCATCTGCCAGGATCACACCGCTGCCAACATTGTGTCCACTCTCTCTGGTCCTATCAGCAACATTAGCAAATAAACTGCAATCCAAGCAGTTGCACCAACTGCTTAGTGTGCCCTGATTGTCCACTTTTATGGTTGTGCTTTCGTCTGTTGTTGTTTTCCCATGATTCATAGCACGTTTAGTAGATCGGTACTTTCATCATGAAAACACCTTTTTATAAAACTGTAATGAAGAGATTTTTATAATGGTATGCTGATGGAATGCTGGCAATTTCATTAACTTTTAAATACCATACTATAATTTTAGTAACCGCTTTTCTAAAGCGATTTTAGATATACATTGTAGGGGCTAGGCCGTCTTGCTCAAGGATGCCTAGGGATAGACCCTTGAACGTCGGGCCTAGAACCCAGAACCAGACTCACCCATGTGTGTTTACATCCTACCCCCACCCCCCCAGTGCCCCATCGACACGAGGAAGGTGCTGTCAGAGAACCTGTTGGTGATCGGAGGCACCGCCATGCTGCCGGGCTTCCAGCACCGGCTGCTGGCCGAGATACGCCACCTTGTGGAGAAGCCCAAGTACCGCGACATCCTGGCCACCAAGAGCTTCCGCCTCCACGCCCCGCCGGCCAAGCCCAACTGCACCGCCTGGCTGGGGGGTAAGGTCCCGGGGTCAGGCGTTTAGGCTCAGGCTACAGGCTCGTTTTTATATGCAGTTACTCTGCATTCTCTGTCTGGGTTTTGATTTGACTGGGTTTGATGGTTGTCAGCTTCATTTGCTTTGGATTAAAGTGTCTGTTAAATGTTATGTAAATGTGAACATCGTTAACTACGGGTATTTTCCCTGGACCCTGATCTCGAGACATGTTGTGTACTAGAAATACTAAAAGGCAGTTGGCTGCCAGCCTAACGAGACAAGTAGACAAGATAACTGGGTACCTGCCAAAATAACTTTCTGTCTTGTTTATTTTAAATACAGCATGTCGCTATTAATCCTAAAACCACCCCCGGATGCACTGAGCTGTTTATTTATTTTTTCGTTTGCTGGGAGTAGAAAGACTAAAAACGGTTTTATTTTTGATTCACTCACTACCTTAAAAAGCAACCACTCCTTCATTAACCTCTTCGCCGGTTCTGTTATTGATTCTTTATTTCTGATGGGATCCCCCCAGGCGCCATCTTCGGCTCGCTGCAGGACATCCTGGGCAGCCGGTCGGTGTCCCGGGACCACTACAACCAGACGGGCCGCATCCCCGACTGGTGCTGCCTGAGCTCCCCCCTGCCCGAGTCAGTCTACGAGGTCCGCAAGACCCCTCCCCCGCTCATGAAGAGGGCCTTCTCCACCGAGAAGTAGACCCGGACACCCGGCCACCCACTCCTTCACCTCCTGATGTGACCAATCAGGAAGTCTTAACCACAGTCACATGATTGAGTTGATGCCAGGTTGATACTTCTTCCACACAAACTTGATGGGGGGGG
>OMKX01001087.1:0-10403 GCA_900302425.1 Brosme brosme
AACACTCATGTCTACAATGTCTTCAGCAAAGGATTATGAATGGAATACAAATACAAACAAATAAAGTATGTCATGAATAAAGCAAGGCTTTTATGCTATTCAACAAACAGACTTCTGGTATGAAGACATAGACAGTGTAGAAGATGCACACACTGTAATTACTAACAGCAAAATGGAGGCAAACTGCCTTTAAGTCAACAGCCGCTGTCGGCCCTCACTCTGAACAAGACAATGAGGCAGTGAACGATACGCGTTCTTCTTGAAAGTATCTCATAAAAAAGATAGAAAGTATGGGTCACATTGGATAGCATGATCTCACACATACTTGACCTCAATGGATCATGTGTGTTTGTGTGTGCGTGCGTGCGTGTGTGTGCGTGCACGTGTGCAAGTGTGAGTGTGTGTGCATGTGTTTCATTCTGTTGCATCTAATTCAGACTGCATTCCGGGCCTGACGTCCTTAAGCATTGTATGATTCCAGCTGCTATGGACCATCATAATCGGGCTTGGATGATGAATGAATGCATGGCAATCATGAAGCCATGGCAGATACAGTATGTAGGTGAAAACATAGGTCAGCCTCATGATGCAATCATTTTATTCCAAAGGGTCTATTTTAAATACATTCTTCTCATAATTCATTCGAGTGTGTGGGGGGTCTTTGTCTCCCAATACCTATACATCCTACTTAGCGTCTTCTTCATTTTGTGCTGAAAGACGCCATTTGGCGCCAGGAATCGGCCTACCCATTTTCACTGTAATGTAGCAGTTTGCGTTTTTTTATTAATTTCATGTACTCTCATGATTCTCACACTTGTTGCACTTTTGTATCTCCATGGTTGAATGCACTGGAGATACAAAAAAGTAAGTTGCTTCGAATTAATGCATCAGCTCAATAAATGTAATTGTATGTGATGTGGCTGAATTGAAACATACACACTGAAATGCACTGAATTGTTGTATGTAAAAGTTGTTGTAAGTGTGATTTTCAACCTGTTTAGTTTTGTTTACTTTGAGTGTGCAAGCCCACACCATGTCTGAATTAAAGAGGGGACCTTGTGATTTACAAATAGGCCAACTTAGTTTTGCCTTTGATGTACCGGGGGGGAGAGAGGGTTAGAGGGGTGGTGGGAGAGATAGCAAGTCATGAAGGATTTCCATTCATGAATCACCCTGTGACCACGCCTTATGAGGGTATTTAAAGGAGGGAAACCCTGTATATAGGCAGCCTACCTCTCCCCACTCTCAGACGGACAACACATCGAGGACAACAGGTAAGGTTATGATACCTTGTACTGCAATACACTGGATAGGCTGGTACAAAAGGATAAATAATAGTATATCGTTTATAGGCTTTTTTGTATATACTTTATTTACTGTGACATTAAATAAAAAAAAATTTGTATTATAGTTTCTATATTGAAATATATTTATTGGAAAATTTGAGTAATGATATTTAATTGTTTTTCAAAAGTTAAATACGAATGTTTCTTAATTTTTTGAATGTATGCAAAAAAGTCATCATTGAATGACAAATTGCACACAATTGCATTGTATTTTATCAACGTATTCGTTACGTAAAAAAGTTTGCTATACTATCTATTAAAATACAGTTAATTCAAATAATAGACTAAATGCATTCTGTTACCTTAAAAATAAGATCTATTAGCCTATTATTTAATTTGACATGTGTTTTCATCTTTCATTATTTTCTGCTGTGACCTTTTGAAATGAATTAGCATTAATAGTTTACCAATAGTTACCTCAAATAAAAATGTAATATATATATATATTTAATGTGAAAATATGTTTATGATTATTGGATTTTTTTCATCAAACGAAGTGAGAAACGCGGACTATAAGTCGACACATGAAAAAGAGGAAAGTTCCTGCTCGTTTGAAAAGGATTTTTGCAAGTTCTAATCTTTCATTATTTCTCACAGAATGGTAATGTACAGTGAACTCTTGTGGGTCTCCGTGGTGATGCTGGTGCCCGCCTGCACAGGTTTACCCACCAAGGCAGAGTCCAGGATGAATAGCATCCACAGCATAGTTAACATAGCCCAGACCACCCTGGTGCACATCAGGAAACTACGGACCCTGGTATGGATGGAGATTACATCATTATACCATAGTTTACTATGTCATGTAAATTAAAGCCATGAATTAAACTTTTATATTACTAACCTTTCAATGATCTGCATCTTAATTTGTAACTTTCCTCCTTAGTAATAGGCTGCTTAATACAAGAACCCAGTTTATTTTAACAGATGAACATTAAGTGTCGAAGAATGAATATGTGATTATTGAACGCCATAAGAGGGCCTGGAATAAAAATATATACTTATCAAACCAAAACAAAATAAATATTTACACGACTGTATTAACAAATTTGCAATCACATAAGACCTTATTTGGAAAAACAATGTAACATTTAAGTTGACAAATTCTGTGAGTATTTGTGTTGTATTGTGTTGGTCTGTTTTGTATTGTTATTTCTAATGTGTGTGTTTGGCCTATGTTTATTGTAAAGCAGCTCCTAAAGTGTGTATTCTGCTGTGTTGGTGTGTGTATTAGAGTTCTGTAGTTGGTGCAACCTTTCTGTTTTAAAAAGCAAACACATCAGGCTGCAAAACAAACCCAAAAATGAAACACAATCAACAGACAGAAAAGAAACAATGAAAACGTGGATGCGTTTTCCCCTTCAGCTGCCAGCCAGCCCCCTGATCACCGTGGGCTCCCCGTCTATCAGGGGCCTCAACAGCATCAGCCAGGACCTCTCCCTGCTGGACAACCAGCTCCAGCACCCCGCCTCAGGGCCCCTGGGCCAGATCCAGGCCGACATCTCCAGCCTGAACGGTTGCGTGCGCTTCCTGGCCGAGACCATGAACTGCCTCCCCGCCGACCAGGCCCAGACCGGGGAGGGACTGGTGTCCAACGGCTTCTCTGAGAGCCACGTCTACGTCAGCCTAATGAAGGTCCAGGTGTACCTGGACACGTTACTGCTCAACGAGGACAAGCTGAGCGCCTGCTGACCACTGCTCGTGGGACATGAGGAGGTGCGGCCTGCACTGTGACACTTTTAAGGCAACCATTCCAGTCTCTTTGCCGTGGACTATATTGCCAAATGTTTAATTGCCGGAGAAGTGAGCAATAGCGATGCATGTCTATTTTTATATCATATTTCATTTTTCTGGAATCCTTATTTTTATAATTTGGGATAGTATAAGGGGACATTTTGTTTGTCTCTGTGCAGGCCTGCTAAGGTTTCAGAAAACCGTGGAGTGAGATTTGAGCGACTCATTTGTTTGTCAAACCTTCAATAGTTCTCATAGGTGTTCAATGATCACTATTGACCACCGGGCGTGGGACCTTTTGACCCACACCAGACCTAAGTCCGTGGTCCCACAGAACCCCCTCCATTGCGGCAGTATTTTCTTTTTAGTTGGCAATACTTGATCAACTGACCTTTTAATTACTGCAGGACAACTCGAAAAAAGACTTCCGTCATATGAATGAAGTATGTTCAAAACATGCCCGTAGGTTTAGAATTTGTATCCCTGAACCCCTAACAGATATCCCAGAAAGCCACATGCTTTTGACTGGAAAATAACATGTATTAAAATGTTGAAAAGTATGGAGTAATAAAATGTGTTATTTTTATGTTATTATATGATATACTATTTATCTGTTGATCGTGAATTGACAAAAGCATTTTGTTTTCACTGCGGTAAAGACTGAGCCTTTAATGGTAGCGCTCTACACGGTGAGCTACCCCATGCAAGCATTACTACCCCTAATTTCCGATGCACAAGTACAAAGCCACATTTTTTACATTTCATATATAAAATAAACTGGATAATCTGTAATTAATATATCAGTAATAAGAAGATAAGAAGAAGAAGATAGATAAGAAGAAGAAGAAGATAACATAAAAATTAGGCAATAATAATGGTGGTGGTATAACTTCTGCTTCTGTGGTGCATTATGGCCTCTGTGCCCTCTCATTTGACACAGCAACTCCCCATGATAACATCAGTAGTTTTGGGGACCATATATATAGGGGATACACTGACTCTCCAAACTTAAAGCTATGGAGAATTGGTAAGGGTCTTGACCTACAATAACTGTAGTGTCACTAACCTGATTTCTTCAATCAGTGGTGATGTAGGGGAGTGAGAGAGGGGTGCACAGCCTAAAGAAATGTTGAAGCCTAAATCTTTGGTTGTCTTCCGCTTGTTTTTTAGTGCTACAGATAGAATCAGAGAGAGAGGATAGGGAGGAAACTCCGGCAAAGACACAGGCTTTGAGATAACACACCAGTGAATTCTACACATCCGAGCGACTACCACACCTGCTTTCAATACAATGCATAATTTGCACAAATTAAAAATACAAATATGGGACATACAGCCGGAAGAGAATACAAGAAAAACTGATTCAGTGTGAAACACTCACTGCAGGGAAGTTGCTTCTTGCAGCTCAAGGGAGAAAAGATGAATCTGCTTCTACGTATTCGAGACAGGGACTTAGAGGCCAAGCACGATACCACTTCACCTGCTTCAGGTCAGACAACACTCGGTTCCTGTCCAAAAGCAAAAATTAGAAAACCGAACGCAACCTATATGAAAATGGATACAAGTACTTCTGTGAAATAGTGATTGAAGAGAAGCTTTTAAAAAAACGGGAGGTGCTTAGATTGTCAAAGCTGATTATGCTTTTAAAAGACATTGTACAAGAAAGGCAGGGAGTTGGCATTGCAACATACAAGGGTCTCTCACTAAAGGCAATACCTCAAAAGTCACATCCTTTCCTAAAATTGAATAAATCATCTACAACATACTTTGTGTATGTTGACAATCTGACAGCTGAGTATAATTCATGAAGATGCCACCTCCTCCTCTTCCTCCTCAACTGAAGACAATGAAGTAGTAACAATAATAACTTTATATTAATTCAAGAAAACTAGCTAATGAGAAATAGATGCAGGCCACTTCAACTTCACTTCACCCATAGGGTGCATGATGCTAGCTAGCAGCTGCTATTTGAAAGAGCTAACACTACCTTTACACTTACAAAAGGTCGTAATATGGTTGAACAAAATGTTGTACAAAACAAACAACTTGCATAGGTAGACTTTTCCAATTACATTAATACTTACCCACACACGCCGAGCGGTGGTGCTGCTGCTAACGTTTTCCGTTGATCAGCTGATTCCTCAGTTAAACAGCTGTGCTCAATGTAACACAATCTGATAGGTTAATCACATCCCTCCGTCAGTATCTTAGCGTGCTATTGGTTCGAACATGATCTCGCGAGATTCGTCTGGTTCCCAGGCTTTGGGTTCACTGGCTCTTTAAACAAACATCAAGATTTTTTTACGCGTTCCGTTGAATTAACCAGTTAACTATCTCAGTAATTCAAAAAAACAGGGTTGTTTTTCCGAATTAACGAGATGATTAACTCGTTAATCTGAATTCTGAACAACAGCCCTGTTTTTCTGAATTATTGAGATAGTTAACTGGTTAATTCAGAAAAACCGGATGCTTTAATTTTATTTTGCATGAATGCAATACGCTTCCGTAGATGTGCAATTTTGTCCAGGACTTAAACATAAATGATACGGTTGTGTGAATGTGTTTCGCACCATATTCACTGCAGCAACTGTAGCAAAACATTTTAATAATTGTAGCTTTGAATCATCTGAGCAAAATGGACAGAAGAAATATAGATAACTAGATAAATAAATGACAGTTGGTGAGTTTGACCAATTAGAATCGTTAGTTCTCATAAATGTGTCCAAATATGTCCAATTCAATGTAACCCACTCAGAAAAATCTCAGAAGGTTTATGATATTCTGACTTAATGCAACATATTTTTTAAACAAATCATTCGAGCTTCATAACAATTGTATGGAACTTGGAATAAAGGCGGAAATACTGTGTTGCATAACTTCTAATTGTATTATTTGACTTGCGTTTGTGACATGAATAATAACTCACTTAGTTAATGCTGTTAGAACTGTTACCCTCAATCTTTACTTTATAGTGTGTACGAGTCAAATTTCAAATACAAAATGCAACACATATTGGTAAAGCGCTTATGTTCTCAAAAGCACTTGACCTTTTAATAAAACAACAGTAACACTTAGTAACACTACAATAAGGGCACATAAACATTAGTTAATGCAGCTATAAGCATTCACTAACAATAAACTAACAGTTAATTAATGGTCTAGTAATAATTTACTTAGTTTTCATGTTTATTAATGGTGTTCATGTAAACTAAGGTATTCATTTATACATTATTTAATAGGGTTAACCTCTAACCGTAACCTTAACCCTAACCCCTACTTGAATCCTATATAATAATGCTAATTACTGCTTTAAGTAATGTTAATTAATGGTTATTAATGTACCCTTATTGTAAAGTGTTACCAAACACACAAACTTAAAAGTTCCATTCAAAAGACGCATTGTCATGCACTGAATAATAAGTAAGTTAAACACATAAACTGGCCACTGATGAAAATGTTTCTGCCTGGGTTTGTCTATAAATATTAAATTAACATTATTTATCTTAAATACAATGCAAATATAAATGGTTGAAACTTCAGTGGTTTTTACTTTGCATAACGGATAGAAAAAAAAATTAAAAGGCAAGCCTCAAACAAGAGACCGAGAACCTAACCTCTAAAGGTCCCTGTTTGCACAAGCTCGTAGTTTGCATTGTTACGTTGTTCATGTTCGGTTTCGGATTGTACGTAGTTCATCTATGGGAGTGTATACAGACGCTATTTTGATTGAAGCAGTGTACGAAACCTTCCATCACACTTCCCATTCTTCGACTGATCTTAACCTATATCTTCTGACTTCCAGTGTTCCCGTCGAGATCGTATTTGAACACAGTCCGCTACTACAAACGGCGTCAGAGTTCAAAGTTCCCGGGCCTCACCCGGCGTCGTCGGCAGCGAGCTCAGGAAGGCCTCCAGCGCGGCGAGGTACTCGTCGCGGTGGCACCGCAGGTGGGCGGCGTGCACGGACTTGGCCCAGCGCCGGCGGTCCACGGCCACGCCGCGCCTCCTCCAGAGCTCGATCACCGTCTCCAATGCGACCGGGTCACACATGACGTCATTGTCGCAAAAGAAGAAGAGTGCCGGCGTGTGCACGGGGTTATTGCGGAACACGTGCAGGCCGCTGTTGTAGAAGTCGGCCGTGTGGCGCTTGAAGAGCCAGAAGAACAACATGGCGCCGTTCTTCACCAAGGCCTCCAGGCGGGGAAATAGAGTTTTACCCAGGCCTTGGGAGAGAGACAGAGAGAGACCGAAGAGGGAGAGAGGGAGAGAGGGAGAGAGGGAGAGGTAGAGAGGGAGAGAGAGAGATTGTTATTATTATTTTTTATTGTATATTCTGCATTTTGCCTCGCAAATAACGCCCTTCGGTATTTGAATTTGAAAGGGAGAGACAGGTCAGCAGAAACACGATTGTTTGTGTTTGAAGACTACGTCTGTCTGACACTGGAGACATGCTTTATGGTATATGAGTATATGAAAGACAAAGCTACAATGGTATAATGCTATCCTACAAAGTAAGAGCAAGGCTAAACCATAAGCATGTACAGTACAAAGAGAAGATATAGAGAAGAGGACATTTAATTTACATTTAGGGTTTCGCTCATAAAGTGGGGCTGCAGCAAAGAGGGCATTCCTAGGGTTGTAAGGAAACATTAACATATTGATACAATAAACCCAACAACAATTACAACTTAAATATTATGTTGCTAGTCAACATAAAAAACTGAAGCTATTCAAAAGAACAATAGCTAGTCAACTCATGTTACATTTATTTGTATTGACCTTGATCACAGTTAGTCTCCTATGTAACTGTAGACACAACTTTATTTATTTGACCTCTGTTCTGCTATGTAGCTGGATTAGAAAGCTGTGACGATGGTTTTGTATCCAAAAGTAATATTCTCTAGCTGGAGGAGAACATTTAGTAACTAATTGTATATTGGAATCTCTATTAAGCCAGCAACTGTGACGCATGTCGGCTTGAAACTTCACAACACAATAGCTGATCTCCCAGCCAGCAAAGATTACACGTGATGTGCTGGTTGTGCCCTCTAGACATTCCAGCTGCTCTGGCCACAGTAGTATCTTATTTTTAGAAAGAGTATTCATTTTGATAACACAATTTTGATAGTACTTATCTGATACTTTCAGCAAGACAGAACATAGTTTGCAAACCAAATAACCCACCTGCCATAACCTTTGGTTAATGTTGCTTTTTTAGGGTGATGCATCAGTGTCTATTTAGTGCTCTGATAAGAAATACTATTTGATGCCCTTGCTTTGTTCCCTTTTGGTAGATTTGACCCACAGTTTACATGGTAACACATTTCTCCTGACTGAGAAACCCAGCCAAAGGGATTACATGAACTTAGCAGTTTTGCTCTCACCCAAGGGTAGCTCAGCCGAGGGCATTAAAGTTTCCGCGGCTCAACACACGTATCAAACAAAAAAGTAACCAGAGCCCGCCCAGGGGAACCCTAGCCCCCCATTAGTCGATCCTCCTCACCTGTTGCCATGTGCTCCAGGCTACCAGCCACCATACTGTCATAGATGTGTCCCGTGACCCTCCGGGTGATGCGGGCGTATCTCTCTGGGCCTTGGGCCATGTGGCTGAGCATCATGGAGAAGGTGTAGCCGCCGATGGAGCAGGCGTGGACCAGCAAGGGACGTCCCTGCAGCCACGGCGCCTCCAGGACGCGGAGCACGTCCAGGCCGTACGCCAGCCCCCAGCGGGGCCACAGGAAGAGCCAGACGCTGCTCTCCACCGTCAGCACGTCCATGCCCCGCTCCAGGTAGAGGTCCCGGTACTTGGACAGCGCCTCTTGTCTGGCCCCCAGCCAGGGGAGGAAGAGGACGAGGGGGCGCTGCGCGGGCGATGGAGATGTGGGTGCCGGTGGGGGTGACAGTGGGTTTGAATGGTGACCGCCGTTGGCGCCTTTGTTCGACCGGGAGGGGTTTGGGGGAAGAGGAGTGTTCTGGTCGTGTTGGTAGTAGTATGTTATGGTCTTGCTGATCTTGTGGGTGAAAAGGCCCGCTCGTTCTTCACTGACTTTGTGCTTCGCCTTTGCATCGGATTCTGAGATGAAGAGACTGGAGGAAAGACACGCACGCACGTCGGATGATTGGCTGGAATGAGTCGCTGACACTTTGTGTTAAATGGTTTGTTCATGGTTGTTATTTTATGTTTACGTATATAACCTACTTGTTAACATGCAATGCATTATTGTATTGTCAGGATTATATAAATATATACAATTAGGTGTAGATCTGGACTAGCAATTAAAACCATAGCCTACTCATCAGATAGCCTATTAACAATTTAGATATGATTTGTCATCCTAGTAATGGTACACCATTTGAATAAATAAATAAACTACTTTGGATGCTTATTGTGTTATTGTCTCCCTGAAACAAGCTAGCCTACTAAACAAATATGAAATGAACAATATACAATGAAAATATTGAAAGCATTCGATTAATAATTAAATTAAATTAAATAAACTGTTCATTGCATATTAAGCCACGTCAATATGTGGCATGCCTTCATTGGGTCCCTTACCTTCTGATGCACTGTATATTCCCCATAGTCACGACCCTTGCAGCTTATCCAGCGGCGATATGATACTTCTTGTGCTTGGAGATGTATTACAGTTAAACTAGGTCAACACTCATGGTGGTGGTACAGCTGACTGATCGAGGTACTGTTATAGCACCAGTGAAAGCGATGGCCAAAATCTCGCAGAGAAGGATGCCATTGCCTAATGCTCTATGATGCACACCCAATACACCGGCGGATTCTCTGCTGGTCTCTCCGCCCCTGCCGTAAATGGAATGAAAATGTCGCGAAGCTGTCATCACAGCTGGCAGGGTTGAATTGAGGGTGTTTTGGACAATTAAATAGCTGTCGGGACACGGCTATCTACTCTTTTATTTGCATTTTACACGGCACCGGTGAAGATGTGACCAAAACGCTCATGTCCTTCATAGAGTTTCACGTTATTGGATCTACAGTACATTTGTAGCTGCAATAACGTGTTTTGCCACAAGATGGCGTTACAGAGTTGCCACAAAATTGCCATTAGTCAATAGAAAAACAATGTGGCCTACAAGTAAGAAGTAACTTTTGTGTGCAAATGAGTGAGTCAAACTGTAGTACATAAGAAACTGAGAGGTCATTCAATTATGACCTCTCTTCTTCACTCAGAACTGTACGTCTCCTACAGATAAATCAATATCAGCTGTTGGCTGCCTTTAAATGTACAGCTTAGCCTTAGACAACCTTAGACATTTTCAGATCATAGCAAGCTCATATGTCAACATGCCCCATCG
>OMKX01001094.1:0-12302 GCA_900302425.1 Brosme brosme
CTATCTCTCCCCCTTCAAGTGCATTCCGTATGGTTTAATGGAGTGTAATTGGGCCTAGTGGTGGGCAACAGTTTCCAATGCACAGCTACTTGCGAAACAATAAAAACGCTCACCCTGGACGAACTCGGTGGAACATTCAGCAGAGGAGAAGCTTTCAGCCAAATAACTAATGTCTGGAAGTGGCCTTCAATGACAAGAGTTATGATGGTCGGGCACGCGGCCGCCTGCACTTCAACATCGGGAGGATGTTGAGGCCAGGTAGTGAATCAAAGGGGACGGTGGACATGCAGCGGTGCACTGCGACCAGTCTTTTCCTTCTCTTGGCTGAACAAGCCCTTGCACCTACGTAATCCCTCACCACTAAGGCCGTTCGGCTTATCCGACACCGGTGATCACCGGCAGCAGCCTGGAATGACAGGTTAGGCCAGTCCCAGGGTTAACACCTGCATTGCACCTGTGCTTTTGTTCTAGAGACTAACGTTTGACATATGATCTTCAGACTCGGTTATAAAGCCCAACACAAAAACACAAATCAGCAGGGTAATGTATCCTTGCACCCCAATAATCAGACCTTGACCAAGCGCAAAAAGGACCATGGTTTACATAACACAGCCCTGACTTCTGGGGAAGAGCAAGTACACTTAATTTCTGGAGTGTAGCCATGACAACGTTTCCCAGTGACTCATGTCATATTCATTCATCTTCATTCACTAGCAATCTCGGACAACACAAAATCCATCTAATAGGAGGTAATCCAACCAAAACACCCGACGGAAGGGAGAGAAGGCTCACCGTCGTCTTCTCCGATGGATGGAGGAGCTTTCTTTGGTTGCACGTCTGTGATCTCAGGAGGTGGTGCGGGGGCCAGGGACTGGCTGAGGAGGTCCGAGTACTTTTCAGTCTGGCCCACGATGAAGTCCAGCTGAAGGTCCAAAGCCTTTTTCCTCTTCTCCTCCAGTCTGGACTGCTGCTTGTACTGCACCACCTTTGTTGGCACAAACGGGCACTTCACGTGAGAATGTAGCAAGAGATTTTTATTTGACTGCGGGACAGTGAGCGAGAAGAATTATTTGTGTGTGTATAATGGGATGTAACTAGGACTAACTGTGTCCGTGTGTGCCCGTATCGATTTCATTACACAAGAACAGGATTAACATGTACATCTATAGCAGGACTGTACCACGGTACCAGAAAGGGAAACCCTTCTCCACAACATGTTTCATTATTGTTGACAAGCTTTCACACAAAATGCAACCATGACTAAACACATAAACAGGCCCCTACAAGGCAAGACTGCGGCCATGTCCGCTGTGCTTAATCTCGGACATCACACAAACCTTTTCAACGCTGCTCCAGAAGGCCCGGACCTCCTTGGCGATGGAGGACGCGATCCTTCGGACTTTAGAGTGCTCGTCTCTCTTGGCCTTCTCCTCTTTCTGCCTCAGATCCTCGTGATATCTCATCACCATGCGCACCACCTGAGCACACACAATGTCGTGATGCGTCATGTTTTTTCTCTTTCAAATATATTTGTACGGCCCTTTTTGCCAAGACAGTGACGACAGACCGGAAAAGTGGGTTGAAAGAGGGAGGGAATGTAACAGGTCGGGAATCAAATTTGGGTCAGTAGAAGGCGGATTGTTCATATGGTTAGCGCGCTAGCACGTTAAGCCGACCGCCCATGTTTAATGTCAATGCCCACATTAGGTAGGTGAAAACATGGATGCTTTAGCTTTGTTTACAGCAAGGAGGTCTGGCTTACCTTCCTGGCCACCCCTCTCTTCCAGCGCCTCTCTTGGGCAAAGTCAGCAGAGAGCCACTGCATTTCCTCACAGAGGTAGTCCCAGTGGACCTTGGGCCGAACGGGCTCCGTGAGACGGGTCAGACGCTTCGTGGACCAGTAGCCCTCCTTCTTCAGGGACTGGGTGCGGTGCTCTATGTCTGCTTCCTAAAGGGAAACAACACAAAATATAACATTCTTTAGGTTCTAGCCAAAGTCCATGGTTGTTATAATTCTTATATGAATATGATGTCGGAAGAAAGGGGGTAGTAAAGATAAGCATGATAATGTATATGCAACCTTGACCCAGGCTCTAAGATTCCCATTTGATTTAGTCTGTTAATTTACATTTTCTTAATTTACAAATTCTCCTGCTTTTGAACTACAACTCGTATGCATCACCCTAGTAAAACCACGACAAGCATATTCACATGAACCAGACGGAAAATAAAAAATGGTTCCTTGCAGCTTTTATGAGGTCCAAGTGTAATCAAGCCAAGAGCAACAACTATGGAATTAGAAAAACCACCCACACATAAATGACACATAAAAGAAGTCCTGATTGTCCTTTCACTGAAGGTGCACAGGTAAGAAGTACCGCAAAAGGTGCGTCTACGTTTGGACCCCTGGTCTTACGTGTTTGGCCAGCTCCGCCATGTCCTTCTCTCCGCGGGGCCGGTGGGGGGTGGTCTGGTCCGCCGGGGATGAGGTGGTGAGGGAGAGGAACTTGCCGTGGGGGCCGCGGAGAGGCGAGGCCCTCTCGTTGCGCGGGGTGGACCAGTCGCTGGCCGACGAGGGACCAGGTGACGGGGAGGAGGAGAAGGGCGAGGCGGGAGAAGCGCTGGCCACGACCCGGTCCGCTATCCACCGTCGTACCTGAGGGCGCAGGCGGGAGACGGACGGGAGGAAATTACACCAACCCTCCCAACGGGACGACAGTGAGGGCAGAGGGAACAACAATATCCACTGATTACGTTGGAGCACGATGGGAATGTAGCATGAGCCGTCAGCAGTGGTTCTATTTCTTTGGACAGTGCCAGCTTGACCATGCAAACTTCCTGTGTTGAATATCTGCCCAATGCCCCTCTCAGCCAATACGTTGCTTCATAAAAAGAGCGACGATGCAGTATTAGGATGCAGCACAGAGTACGCTGTTAACAGCGAGCCAACCAGCCTTTCATTTGGTCAATATGTTCATCCCCACCACTCACCTTGAGGAACACTGCCTGTTTGTCTGTCCTGCTCTGACCATGCTGGAAAACACACAGGACTTAGCATGCAGCTAACTTGATTCTTAATAAGAATGACAACATCTCTATTCACATCCACAACATAAATGAGAACTACATAATATAAAGGAATGAGAAGTAGTAGCAGTCAAGTATAAAACACTTCACTTTAAATTACTATTGTATAGAACAGTATTGTTGAATTTGTTGTAGTTACTTAGACAAATTGTTCACGTTTTGTAATAAATAAACCACTATGTGATGTAATGAAAATGCCTGGAGTGCAATCAAGGTGTGTCTTGCCCTGTGAAACCCAGTCCAAACATTAAAAAAAAAATCCTAAATGTAATGTGGACAGAGTGCTACCATTTGGCCAGGACACCTCACCCTGTGTGCTACATTGACATGCAACTTCATAATAATGGCTTTGCGGATCAATGCCTGTGTAGTTCCAGTGGAAACATCCAAACCGACGGCAAGGTTTGCACAAGGTGGCCTAAAGTCGAATACAGAGTGCTGAAACGTGACACTGTGCTTCTAAGTGCCAGCTTATCCCAAACTCCAATAAACACCCACCAACTTGTTCTCCCTACCTGGTGGGCCGGGCTGGGAGTGGTCCTCCCGTAATCTGTCTTGTCGCACTCTGACTCTTCCTCGTCATCGCTGCCCTCCTCTGCACTGCTGACCTGCCCTGAAGCGGGCTCCTGGGACGGGGCCTCCCCAGGGGAGCCTTCCTGCTCCATCTCCTCACCCTCACAGAGGAAGTAGGACTGGTCGTCAGGACGCTCCTCGACAGTGAGAGAGGGGGCCTTTGCTTCCACCGTAGCCAATGACACGCAGTGGGGCAAGGGAATGCTCGGGATGGCGGTGGTTTGAGAGGAAGCAACATTTAGTGGTCCAGGTACTTGCCTCCCTGTTGAGGGTTCTGCCACAATTAAGGCCTCATTGTCAGAGTTGCTTTGAAGGGTTGCGTGGCAGGCGTTTTCAGTTGTAGATCGGCGCAAGGCCTCGGTGGAAGGTGCTGTAGCGGGTGATCTGTTGACAGGACGCTGTGCCTGATTGCTCTGGCAGCGAATAGTAACAGTCTCTGGTACCGGGTCTGCGAGCGAGACGGCTTGGGGAAGGCACTCTTCAGACACCGAGCCCGCCCGGGAGCTGTGGGCATTGGCAAGAATGTGTTCAGCCGAGTTCTGCATCTCGGACACCTGCGACAAAACCGAAGGTGTCTGTCCGAGGAGGGGAGACTTATTGTGTGGGACGAACTTTGGATTTACGGCGGGGGAGGCAGTCTCTGGTGTGGCGTCTCTGCTCAGAGTTGATTTGTCTTTGGTCCCTCCGTCTGAGGAAGCCCCACGGGCCTCAAATTGCATGGCCTTTACAACAGTGACGCCCGGACACTGTAGTGGATCCAGCCGGGGATCTGTCTGTATTGAAACAGCGAGCGACGAGTCCATAGCCACCTCCTCTGGGATAACCAGCTGCACAGGAGATACAAGAGCGGAGGAACCAGCTGACGCTTCTGGCCCACACACAGGCAGCATTTGAAGAGCAGGGGCACCAACCTCCACATGGTACGAGACAACAGCGTCGGTCGGTAGACATGTCGCCAAGGGGTGCTCGCTGGTTGCCGTCTGTTGTGCCACAAATAAACTGGGTGCCGCAGCGGCCCTGACGACACAAACCTCACTCATGCCGGGCACTTGGACAGCTTGACTAGCGTCTAATACTAAACGCGACCCCAGAGCAGCCGTTACGGGGTGTGAGATGGAGACGTTGTGGCTCATAACTTCGGAGGCACCTGACGAGGGGAAGGCCTGCTGGGAGATCAGGATGCCGTCGGCTTCGCTCACGGTGCAGAGGGGGGACTCTATGTGCAGGTTCAGTCCCTCTTTCCCCGGGTACTCTTCAGAGTGATCCAGCAGAGCGTTGAACAGGTTGACCTCATAGCCTGGGGAGTGGGGCTGCACGGTGCTGCTGACGCAGATCGTTTCCTCGGCTACGCCCTCCACCAGGCTGCAGATTTCATAGACAACGGGCTGGGAGTCCAGTTGGAGGCCCTCTCCGTAGAGCTTGGGCTGGCCAGAGGATAGTCCGGAGCCCAGGTCGTTGACCACAGAGGCCTCGCAGATGCTGCCGTCCTCCTGTTGGACCAGGTAGCTCTGATTGACATGCACCTCCGACCAATCCCCACCGAGGTGGGACGGGTCCCCGACGATCACGATCCTCTGAGTGTCCGTCGAATGCACCATCTCGGAGATCAGCGGCACATCCACCGTCGACATCTGGTCCTCCAGGGCAGTAGACCCTACTTCAACAAACCCCTCCGCCTGGCTGGAGCCCGCTGGGTCCGCGTGGAGGAGATGTGGTGCAGAAGAGGACTGTGTGGGGCCCCGTCGCAGCGAGGAGGTCGCAGGGTGCTGCCATTCTGGTAGCACCGTAAAGCCGGCCGACGTGAAGGCGACTACGCTATAGTGGTCCATGGTGCCGTCGCTCTCCGCTGGCTCTACCTCGGCTGTGCTGATGGAGGCGGTGCTCTGTACACCAGCACAGGGCTCTGCCCCAGACGCCGTGTTTCCCGGCCCGGCCTCCTCAAGTACCTCCGCTGAGGAAGGCCGAGATAGTGTTTGTTTAGGAGAGGTGTCAGAAGGCTCCTTGGCGTGCTCTTGTATCCCGACCGACACGCATCCATCCGCTCCTGTTGGTTCCCCGGAACCCTTGGGGCCCTGGCTGATGATTGGAGGCTGCGATGTTGGGACGTCAGTTTGTTGGGCGGCTGTTGTGGACCGCTCCATACCGGCGTCCTGGAGTGAAAGGTTTGCAATGCAGTGTTGGGGGACAGGGGAGGAAGCGCTGGAATAGGGTGGAGAGGTGGCTTGTGGGAGGTTGTCTGTGATTGTGTGCTCTCCTCCACAGAGTGACTTGTCTGGTCTAGTCTCTGAGTTATATTCCAAAGTGTCCCTGGCTGAGGCCACTGGTCCCTCCTCTGCCTCTGTAATAACCAGCCGTCCACCGGCCTCTCCCGCTGGCCCGGTCTGGGTTTCACTACACTCTGACGGGCTGATTTCTGTATCAGTTTGTAACCCGTAGTGGAGCTCTTGCCCGGTGATGTCAGTCTGTATGCCTGACGAGGGCGTAGGAGGTTGAGGCGGGCTCCTCTGCAAGCCAGCAGAGGGGCTGCAGTTCTCAGTGGGGGGTATTGGAACGGTGCCTCCACCTTGGACGCTATCCGAAGAAGCCTTGAGCCCCTCTTCTGGAAGCCCTTCCTCAGAGCCTTGTGAAATAGTGTGGGGTGTGTTGAATGCAGGGTCCCTCTCCGCATCGGGGGCCGCTGAGACGTCGCTCTCTGGCGTTGACAGCGTGGGCGTGTGGACGAACAGCGGGGCTGGGCAGGGAGCAGCTGCGACCGGCTGCGGGGCATGCTGAGGTGACAACCCAGCCACATTCTGTGCAGCCTGAGGGTCGACACCTAGCACATCCACAGCCGGGGGGTCGTGCCGCTGCACCACCTCCCCCCGGGAGCTTCCTCCCCCTGCGCTGCCTCGGTTACACTCTGCCCCTGGGGGAGGAACACAAGGAGGGGATCTGGGTCAATGCATCAGACTGACATTTTGCATACAATATTGGGATTAGGTGAAGAGGTGAATTATTAAAAAAAATTGTAAACAGGTTAACTTTTGTATTTTCCGACCATGTATGTCTGCATGTACTAGAGCTCTTCATAAAAGGTAAATGTCAAAACTAAATTTGGAGCAGCAAAACAAGTGTTTGTAGCATAGGCAAACCAAGTAGTACATCCCCATTCATAAAGATTCTCATATGACCAACCAAATCGGCATGCAATGTTCAGAAGCAAAAAACTAAAACTAAAAGCTGTTCAGCTAATGAAAGTACATACAAAAAAACATGTAATTGGGCCAATACGTTTAGGCATAGACTTTAAATTATACACAACATATTTATCTGAGCAATAATGTCTTACCTGTCTGTGGTGTCACACACAGATCTTCTGTGCTTTCTACTTCCAGGATGCTGAGATTAAGATCCCCTCCACATATTCTAAAGAGACAGAAATCAAACGGTTGGAATGAACGTTACCTCTATTTACAAATTGGCAACTAGTATACCTCAGCCTTCTAAACAAAGCAACACATTAGCATGCTAACAGGCTAGTCAAAATACATGCTTTTGGGTGGCAACATTAATGATGTTAACTTTGACTTCGACATTGAACTACTTGCTATGAATCAAACTCATCTGATTATTAAACCACTACATATGTTATCGTGCCGGGCGGAAATTAATGTCACATCACGCGAATAACACTGCCGCCCAGACCTGTGGATGTGTTAGCTAGCCGATGCTACTGAGAAGTACGGGCATTTATTTGGTCTTGCGGGACTGCGTGGGCACCGGCATTCTAATCATTATGTCAGTAGTCTAAGAAAGGGACGAACACGATGAAGGAAATAGCGGTACGCTTTCTGGCGGTTGTCACTTCGGGACGGAGGGATTCTGCAGCACGCGCTCCCCGAGCTAAAACCCGGCGGACTGAGCGCGGGCCTTCGGTCATTCATTTCACTCTCGTCAATGCAAACGTTATTCATTGTGGCTGGTGTCGGGAACTTGTTCAAAACGTTTGCCGACAAACGGCAAAATTGGTTTTAGTTTTATGCAATAACAATGACTTGTGGGATCATAATAATTAAAAAATAAACAATGTTCGTTGTTTACTGTTGCCTCGATGTAGTCTAACTGGCCCCTAACTTGGCCGTATGCTTAATGTGTGGGGCTTAAATTGGTTAAATGAACGTTACTGGTTTGTCTTGTGAAGTTAGCTTGCTAGCGTGTACAATAGCATACACTGCTTGACTGGCATCACTGGAAAGATTGCTAACTAGCAATCCGAATAGTTGGTAGGTGCATTCATTGTGTGCGCAGGCGCCTCATCCCGCCCGCAATTATGTAATGGTGATTCTCGCTATAACACAGTTTATGCCGATACATATAAGGACTTATTTTTTATTTGGACAGGAACACACGAAGAGTCGCATTATAAAGCCGCTTTACCATGCACGACAGAAAGGAACAATCGCTCGTGACGTCATTGCGTGGGGGTCAAATCTACAAGTACAAAATCACCTTAAAACTATTTTTGCATTAATGGAAAATCGCACTGTATACACGAAATTGGTCCAAATAAAAAAAATATATATACATTTCAAAGTTTCATATAAAATTTGCAACGATTACAGGGGGTTCCCAGGGGGGCTAACGACAGCCCACAGGTGCCTCTTTTGCAATGACCAGAAAGGGGCTGTCAATTCAAGTTAGTTGAGAATGAATATCACTTTTCTGTTGTTGCGCCGAATCCTTATTGCCCACATCCCAGCCATAGCATGTAATGAATTGTAAGTTTCTCACATTCCAAACAGGCAAAGGTGAAGTGCAATACAGCCAGATAGTGTCCCGCTTCTGTTTCACCCCCTTTAAAGCCCCCTAACTTCCTTTATGCCCCCCCCTCATTCTCATGGCCGCCATCTTAAGTTCCCACCTACCTGAAATTTCCGACCAATTTTCTTTTACTAAATTCTTGTTGAAGAAGTCGTCATCCGCATGAAATCGTACTCAATCCGTAATGCTAATAATCCAAACTGTCTCCCGGTACCCAACGAGGTACAAGTAGGTATCTGAGAAGAAGTTAAAATACGGACCGGGAGAGAGTGGGTTCGGCGCAGAATGTAGCGATTGCGGGGAGGAGACTTTACGCAGCGAAATGGTGGAGGACCGCTGCTGACAAAGTGCTGAACAAAGTAGGATCTCGCGAGACACAATCGAGCGCGACAGTTCAATTGTGTTAATTTGCTGCATCTTCTGATTAAAATCGAGAGGATTTAAGACTATCAGATTCCTTTTGTTTGACAGTATTCAATATAAAGTAAACTCTGAATTGTGATTAGTTGGGGAATTTAAACATTTGTATTTGTCAATACAAACTTAAATATCGTCCTGTAATTAGGCCTACTCTATACATTCTATAGATTTGATGCACATCCTAATAACATGCATCCTTATATTCTCATTATAATATACATCCTTATATTCTCATTATTTATAAAGAACATGTATATTTAATGCTTTAACAACCCTATTGGTCATACATGGAAATTTACTGAAGGGGTTTATCCCTACCGTTTTATCAGTGTTTATTTGTTGATGTTGGATCAATGGTTGTCCGGTTTGCAGGCTGGGAAAGGTTTTACCTATTGTATCGTTAGCAGTGCTTTTCATGGATTAAGTGTGATAAAATGTATAGCGCATTACTTTCAATGCAAAGCACATATGTAATTGTATTACCCCTCATGTTGTCATGTGATGCATGTGAATTAAAAAAGATGGAGGAAAAGTATATCAGATCATTTCACCATACATTATATTTCAATTCCAATCAAAATAAGACCCACACAACTCAGTAAACAACAATTCATTTAATAATTAATATATGTGGTCTCTAGGGGAGGGGATTTGAAAGGTATAAAATGGTCATATTAAAATAATTGACCCATTGTCTTTCCTCCTCTCAGTATACCCACTGTCCAGTTGCCTTTTGACAGAAGACCTTACATTTCTGTCCTTGACGCAGGTGTCCCAACTTTTCCAATGTATATAACTTATCTTTGTGAACGAAACATCTCTTGCTATTCACATAAAAGCCTCCAAGTCCCAAATGTAATGTAACACAACCAACGACACACACGCAGACCTCCCTCCTCCGCACAACAGCCATGAGATCCTTGAAGAGGTTGCTGTGGTTCTGGCTAATCGTTCACGAGCAGTTCAGTTTTCTGCGAAATCGAGCCATTTGCATGATATTTTAATTACTTATGACTACCTCGGGAGAGGGTACTGATTGATACCTGAAACAATGACAAATAACATAACAGTGAATATATTTAATATTATTATTATTATTATTATAGAAGATAATTAATGTTGAGAATAATAATTACAAAGGCATTTTCACTATACTACTATAATCTGGTCCTGGCCATATACCAAATTAGAGGAGTGGGGAAACAGTTACAGGAAGTCCCAACATAGTGTTCAACCACACAATGCAACGACTTCATATTCGTCCTTGAAAACAGAGTGGAGAAGCTCAAATCACAGAAGTGGTCAAGTTCAGGGTATGTATTTTGCAGGGTGAGGCAGAGAAGGTACAGATGTGCACTGAACTTTGTTAATTCATACATTTCATGAGTAATTTGTCTACACAATGATGAGACAACAAAACAACCCTTTACCACTGTATTTTGTAAGGCATCCAAAACACAGGATCATGATTTATGTAGAGGAGGGATTTATAATATCCCGTAGAGTTTAAACAAGAAAAGGAGTAACCCTTAATGTGTTCTGAAAGTGCACACCCCTCTGGAAGAAATAATTGTTTTAATCCAACAGGAAAAGGCTTGCTTAAAAAAGCATGGATCATGAGATTCACCTGGCGAAAAAACAAAACTGCCTCGTCATATAGCTAGAATAACTACTGTATTAAGGAACAGCCTATATAAAATAAAAATACACAAGGATGCACAGAAAACATGTACCTTTAAATTGCACTGATAGAACTATTGGTAGGGGGATATTATTCCACGTCATTCTGAGTCTCACATGTCCCCTCCCGGGACCTGGTGTGGCCTCTCGGTGGCGACTGGACCCGTGTTTGGTTGTGGGTCTCGGCAGGCCGCGCGTTGCAGAAGCCCGTCGCTAGGGACGACTACAGAGGATGGGTGGTGGGGGGGGGCAGGTTGAGAGCAGCACAGTGATCCTTATGTTTCCCTTGATCTCCAGTGTTGTGCCTGTACTATCTGGACTCCCCGTCTTTGTGGGTGCTGTACAGAGTCATCTCGCCCGGCCCCCCCAGTCTGGAGCCGCGGGGGGGCGTGGACGACCGGCTCGTCACCGAGGGAATGAGGGGCGGCGGCGCGCCCACCGACAGCGCCCCAACCAGACCGGCGGGGGTCTTCGTCAGGATGCCGTTGGACATGTGGTGCGGGTGTAGCGGCCCGAGGCGCGAGAAGAGGCCCGGGTGGTGCTGGGGGGCGCCGGAGCCTCCGTGGGAGAGCGAGTGGGCCAGGAGGCCCGGGTGCAGCTGCTCCAGGTGGGCGGCGGTCGCGGCGTGAGACGGGCTTTGGAGGTGGCCGCCGGCGGAGAGGTGCGCGTGCGGGTGCGGGTGCATGCCAAAGTACCGCGCCCGCTCAAAGTCTTCCCTCAGGATCTGGGCTCGCTGCTCCTCGTCCATCAGCCCGCCGCCCGGGGGCCCCAGCTGGGGGGGCCGGTCAAAGTGGTGGGCCATGAGGCTGAACTCCTGGCGAACGGCGGCGGAAGAGGTAGATGTCTGAGGGTGGTGAGGGTTTGCTGCGGCCGCCGCTACAGCCGCGGCCCGCTCCGCCTCCAGGAAGCGCTGAGCGTGTTGGTGCTGGAGGAGGCGCGCCAGGTGAGGGTCCGAGCGCAGGGCGAGGTGCGGGTCCGAGCGCAGGGCCAGGTGGGGGTCCGAGCGCATGGCCATGGCCTCCCTGCGCTGTTGCTGCTGATGCTGGGCGGCCAGCTCCCGCCAGGGGTCCCAGGTGAAAGTGTGTGGGTTCTGTGACGGACCCTGCGGCGGACCCTGCGGCGGACCGTGGGCAAAGCGTTCCCCTCCCGGACCCATCACCAGGCCCCCAGCTCCGGCGGCGCTCCCCAGGTAGGCCTCGATGGCCCTGGAGTGCTCCAGAAGAGAGAGGTGGTGGTGGTGGTGGGGAGGGGGGTGAGGCGTAGCGAGGGGAACCCCTGGGGTTGGAGTGAGAGACATGGACGAAGAGGAAGGGGTTCCCGAGTTGGGCTGGTGGGGGCGGCTGTTTGGACGCTCAAATCCGTGGCCGTGGCCGTGACCGTGGCCATGCCCGTGCCCGTGGCCGTGGCCGTGGGATGGAGGCGGGTGCAGGGTGATGGGTATATGTTCCGGCTCCTCTTTGCGCTCCTCTTTGACTTTGACGGGTGGAAGCAGCAAGGGGTGTTTGGACACGGGCGTGGTGGTCCGGTCGGACTTCTTCCCGGGAGTCATGGAGAAGGGGTGTTTGGAGACGGGCGTGGTGGTCCGTTCAGGCTTCTTACCGAGGCTCATGGTGGGGCCAGCGGCCGACCCGGAGGAGGAAGACGGGTGGCTGTCTCTTTGGGAGGAACCGTGGGGAGGCTCGCCATGATGGCCGTGTCCCACGGGGTGCTGGGGGCCGCGGGGGTACAGGTCTAAGGGGGAG
>OMKX01001094.1:16705-35958 GCA_900302425.1 Brosme brosme
GAACCCAGGAGCTCCTCGCTGTGAGGCAGCAGTGCTAACCACTGTGCCACCCTTATCTCCATAATGACATAAAATACTGACAAAGTACTCACAGTGTGTCGGTACAACCCCTCCATCTTGCCAGGATATTTATCAAACTAAAAAGAGAGACAAAAGAACGTTTTGGTTAAAAAGAACCACCAAACTACAACCAACTAGAGTGGAGCTCCAGGTGCCAACAGGAAGGTTCTCCTCACCAGTGGAGGCGCGGTGGCGGTCGGGTGCAGGAAGGGCGTGAAGTGTTGGTGCGTGTGCGTGTGTTGGTGCTGATGGTTGTGCTGATGGATCTGGAAGTTGAGGGGTGGGATGCTAGGCTGGTTCTGGGACGTCCTCCCGGAGGAACTGGCCGAGGAGCTGGAGTTCGGCGGCCCACCCGGTGTGGAGCGGCCCGCGGCTCCCACGGCATTGCCCTCGGAGCCAGGGGCGCTGCGGCGGCCGTCACGCTCCTGCGAGGCCATGAAGTGGGAATTTAGACGCAGTAGTTCCTGATCTGTAGGGAGAAAGCCATTGTATGGTTAGTAACTTCATCCATTATAAAACCTCATATAACCATACAGTAAACAGGCTTTTACATCACTAAGTACAAAGGTTGGTCTCTTTTTCAGTGCTTAAAAACAGAAGGTGAAAGTAAAAAAGACAATTATTTTTAGTCCAATATGCGACTCAACTAAAACCTGTAATGCGCTTCATTCATGCCAGGCAGAGTGGCACTGGAGATAAAAGAAAGTGCAAAGTCTAAAACACAGCTCTATTTTCAGCACCTTGACCACAAAATATGATGCATCGTACATAGGCAGGCTAGTGTCTCCTTTCCTGTTAAAAAGTTGCCGTCATCTGCCGACACATGAACCGTTCCCTAGATGCAAACAGTATGCTAGCCGGCTGTATAGCCTCATCTCATTCCACCGCAGCCTTTCAAGACATTGCAGAGAATGGTTTCTGCCAAACTATAGGGGCCCATTTAAAAACATGTCGCTTGGCCTGTTTTGGTTTACTGTAACAGCTATTCAGCTAACAGCTAACATATATTCTGTTTAGCCTGGCATATATATTAATCTTTGCTTTTCACGTCCCTTCTCGTTTTTTCCAAGTTCAACATAAGAAAGAACAACGAAGCAATAGCATATTTAGGAAGCACATCATCGGGTGAAATAAAAAATGCAGTTAACAGCATTGCAAACAAAGCAGGAAGTGAAATAGAGAGACGCAGCGGCTCCTACCTGTGGCATTAGCATGTGCAGACACCTGTAGCAGAGGGGGCGGAGGAGGAAGGCCAGGGGAGGTGTACAGGGCCCCAGAGCCGGCTCGCGACGGGGGCCGCATAGGCCCCGATGATCCAGGGACCCTCATGAGGGGCATGGACATACTAGTGGAAGGAGTGGGCGGACGCATGAGGAAGGGTTTGTGTTTGGGCTGCGGGGGGCTGGGCTCGTGGCGGCTGTGAAGGCCGTTGCGTTGGCTGGGTCGGTTGACCGATGATGGGGCCGCCAAGTGCGGCTTCAGGCAGGAGAAGGGGGCAGAAGAGGTAGAAGAAGTAGAAATGGGCTCTGGGGGCTCCAGGCTCCTCTCTTGACTGCGCTCCAGGCCCGACACCCTGGGGGTCACCATCAGGCGAGCGATGCCTCCACACCGGGATGGCAAAGAGGGGCCGTTCTTGCCCATGGATGAGGCCAGGCTCACAGGGGTAGGCTCCATCACTAGAGGAAAACAGTGGAGTGCAGCTTGTTTATTGTACTTCTACTTAAGCTTACTTTGGGAACATGGGATTTAATTCCCATTAGAAATATCCACTACCTTATAATAATCATTATCGTATATCTGAATACTGGACATTTGCAGCGGGTCTAGTGAAACAGTGCCAAAGCGCAACTTCCCCGTGAATAAACTATGAACAAGTCTCCCAGATGAAGAAACTAAAGCAAGAAGATTTCCCTGGTCTTACCTTTCCTGGTACTGACTGTGAACACTGGGTCCATGTAACCATCAGAGGCCTGCAAGAAGAAAGCAAATAGCAATAATACAATCATTTGAATTGTTAAGATAGAAAATTATTGATGAAGACAATAAAAGAAAGAGGATTTCTTATTATTTGGTCCAACTTCGATTCAACAGAACAGAGGAATAATTAACGGATTGTATTGCCTTTAAGAACATACAACGCATCTTAAGTGAAAATGATTGACACCGTTTTCATTCATAGCGGGAACAGTTCACCCGTTTTAATGAATGTTGAGTAAATGCAAAACAATACACACCTTATCACCTGAATCACTCTCAGTGTCGCACTAAAAGAGATGAAAGAATTGCACCATTAATGATGAACCATACAATACATAACATTAATTGGTATTTCTGACAACAATATGATCTCAACACTCTTGTGTGGCGGAGGAGGTAGCACAGGCTAGGAAAATCAATATGAAACCAACCAAAAACGAAGAAAGACACTTACAATGTATCCCGTCTCCAAAGAGAGTGCAGAGGCCCCCTGTAAAAATGATGGCACAATATTAAAGTCACAACCTTTAGCAAAGTAAGGCACAACATTGAGTCAGGTAAACATGCCTATCTCCCGGCATTATTCAATTATTTGTATGCATTTGAAGAGCAACTTGTAGGTTGGCATCCCTAGTTAACTAAACCAGGGAAAGTTATTTTAGAGGCCCTTTTGTCATATTTTTTGAAGTTCACTTGACACCCCTAAAGCAATCAATAACTCAAATGCTCTGACAACAAAAATTAAAATGTCCAGGGTCTGCGGTCGCAGGCCTGTAATAAGCCTGTCCAATCATTTCATTTGGCCTGAATTAAAGGATTGGATGGATTTCCTGTCTGTCTACCTACCTGCACGCACCCTGCCCGTGCACTCACGCGCATCAACAGAGTCTTCCATAAGGCTAGGCGGACCTATTGCTAAAGTTAGAGAGCTAGTCACAGGCTTTTGGAGTGGGGTTTTAGATCTTTTAGGCTGGATATTTTCAAAATCTAGTTGGCTGGATACTCCAAATTGCCTACCCTAGCTTTAATGCAGTGTGTAAGAACAGATTAAAATGAACTTGAAGTAACTAAAGGCAAGACAAACACTAGAGGTAGTGTGAATGGCAAGTAGAGTTCCTAAGTCGAGTCAAATAAACCTTCATTAATTCTGTCTGTAGCACACTTGGAAAAACATAACAAAATGACCGCGGGCCATCCCTCCAGTTAGTGGGAGGGTTTTCCACTAACTGGATGATCATCTGTTGGCCCCAAGGCTTCACCCTTTCCAATTTGCAATTACACTTGCCATCTTCTCTAGCTGTAGCGTTAGCTTACCGTACCTCAGTTTGTTTTCGGTCTGCGTGTGAGGTGAACTTGGCATCAAAAAAACGAATCTAGCTGTACTTCCAGGTGTATAAGAACAAATATAATGTTGCGCTTGCTTTGCTTCATACTTTCTCCACACATTAATTAACTTGGGGTGTCAACCGGCACATTTCTCTTCACCAGAATGTCAACCGTCTTTTTCTTTGGTCATTTAAACTAGCATTTTAGAAGCCACAAAGAGCTAGCTTGTAAAAAATGTAATAAAGATGATGTCAGAAGACCTTAACCCCTATTAACCGCCATTTCGTTTTTCCTTGTGAGGGTTTGTCAACACTAATTAAATGAGATGATAACAAGCGAATAGAATATGGAAATTCGTTGATTTATCAAATTAAAAATAATATTGTAATGAACATCTGATTTCCTGTCACATCAGTCTCATCCTCAAACATTACTGTATTATGTGCAGTCAATTTAAACTAAGGCGATGGATCCAATGACGAAGCAAACCAGGCTGCTTAGGAATACATATCAGTAGTGTTATGGCTAGACCCTTAAACACAAAGAGCAGTGACTAGTGCAATATCACATGAGTGAACGTATGTGGGTTTGACATCTTGCATACTTAGCAAACAGTATAATAGTGTGACCTATGGAACCCCATACACAACCAACTATATGCCTTCAGACATATATATAACACAAGGATGTATGGACAAAAAAGGCTGAACAGATAATGAACCAGATGCGGGTTCTCAACAGTATGGTGTGGTAGCTAGCAGCACCTTCACATCCGTCTTTCTTCTCTTCTTTCTATTCCTGCTCCAGCAACTATGGGAGAAGCTGGGTGGGCCGCCTTCATCGGGCTCTGAGAGGGGTCCTCCACCGTTCTCCTCAGGGCCTCGCTTCCGCTTCCTCTTGCTGCCTCTGCCCATCAGCATAGCGGCGCGCTGGGTGGGCTTCAGAGCACAGTCCATCTGGGGAGAGGAGACAGAAAGGGTTGAGTGTCAACGGAGGGTTTTAGGGGTGGACTTGGTCCTGACATGGTTATGGTGCAAAGTGGACTTGTATTGAAGAAATGAACCATACAAGCACATTTATCAAACATATTGGTACAGTCTGTGGTTTATCCACAGACTAACTGTTTAATCCACGAGTGGCGTGACACCTGACTAAAAGGTGCAAGCACAATGATCACTCATTTATGACCAAAGTGTGAATGGGAAATTCCAGCGTCAGTGAGATCACTTGTATTCTATTAGAGGGAGTAGTCATGTTTCCTGTTAATGAAAGTGGAAAATGCAAAATTCAAAAAGATATAAATACTAAGAATACACGTTCAAACGTCTCAAACTAATAAAAGGGTCAGTGTGCGAACAATTAATTCTCTAGGCCGAACTTGAACATGAAATGGTTTCAGAAGAGACACTATTATGAGCATTGGTTCTGTCAATTATCTTTGGCGTTTTCCCAAACAACCTTTTGACATTCCTCCACACAGCATTCATCTAATGGTTTGTTTTGCCGGGCAGGTCTGGTTACACGTCACTCGATTTCCCTAAATATCCAACTGAGACACACCTTACCAACCAACAGACAAACACCATTGGCATGTTTAAGGTACTAGTTATTCAATCTTTAAGGATATTCAATGTTTGGGAAGAAAACAGTTTGAAACTAGTTTAACATGGGTAGTTCTTTTTTTTTATGTAATACAAATATAATATCAAAACACATACTTAAAGCAATAATCCTATTCTCTGATTGATACCTCATTTGAAAACAAACCTTACTTGACAATATGCCAATCATTTGTTGCGGTGTTTGGCTTGCGATATAGATTACTGTAATGAACCAAGACTAAGCATCACACTTCATACACATACTTGACTGTACAGGGCAACTTGTTGTTGTTGTTCATTATTTAAATCCTGCTAAACGGGTAAGGCTTTCATGGTGGAATCTCATGAATTTGAGATTATTTTGATAATCTTTGCTGATAAACTAATACTTATGGCATCATTTCAATACACATAGTATTTAGCCAATGAGTGTGCCAATAAAATGGTGTCGATTTAAGAGATGTGATCACAGAAATAACTCTTGTTCTAGTTAATAGGCCTACTTGTTGCCTCAGTGGTGTGGACCTTCAGACTGAGGATAGCATGGAACTTTTCAATGCAGTTCCTACTCAACCCTAGGATTAATTAATATATATTGTTATTAATATGAATAACAATAGAGAAGATGCTGTCACTTCTGTTAAAGTCACATGTGATACATGGGCCATTATAAAGCCTCACATTTCTTTGCAAAATGTGGATGAAACTGTACCTTGATTTTAGTATTTTGTCCTTTATCTACATGTATATGAATGTTTAAACACCGAAAACCAACTATTCAAATGTTATTACACAAGTTAAGTATATAATGAAGAACGAAACGAGAAGAATGAAAGTTCAGTGTGAAAACAAATATTTTTGTATGCAATTTGCTAAATATGAATGTAATTTAAGTATTTGTGCTATGGTACGATTAAATGTTAACCTTGTTCCCTTAAGTGGGACAGGTAAAGCTCATTAAAGTGCTGAACACAGACCACTTATTTTAATGGCATGTTGCTCTACCCGGCATCTCATTTGCATAAGATTGCACTGCTATACCTTTGTTTCACATGGCAATTGATGTCTCAGTGTCGGCTATGTTGATAACTGCCATACAGAATGACTTCCTGTGCCTGTCGCAGTGTGTGTGGCGGATAGTTTGGGGTTTACCGTGTAGTGGTTGCATACTACTTGTCAGGGCTTCACTTTGGGTCATTTAAATAATATATATCACTGAATGACTTCCTAACCCTTATATTTTTCAAGCGCCAAGTGTGGTTGTGTAGGAACACGATGAATTTTACCCAAATACCTGGGTATATATTCATAATATATTATACACATAACTACATACTTTAATCAGCACATGAGCTTATTAGCACATGTAAATATGTAACATGTAAAACCCGTGTGTAGACAAGGGAATAACTGTTGTTCAAGAGTTGTGCAAAAGGGTCCAGCGTGCAGTGACTACACTGAGAAACCTGGGGAGCACCAGACGCTGGTAACATGTGCACTGTTGGCCCTCTTGCAGCACAATCGTAAGTGAAATAATGCAGGCCGTAGACATCAGCTGCATCTGTTCCCCAAAAGGAACGGCTGGATAATAAATTGGGTGCTCTGCGACCGCTAAGCTGCCGCCTTAGGCAATTACCTGGACAAACACCAATGACTTGAGTGGAAAACAAGTTTGCAGAGCACACAATTAACTGTCATCTATAGAAAACTCCAATAAAATACCATGCACTCTATAAGACTGGCGTGCGATCAGGTGCACCAGTGTATCGCTTGTGAATTTACCTCCAAGGCCTCGAAACTGATGAAGCTCGCAATAGCGAAACCATCGATGATGTCTTCCTCGCATGACATCGATTCCCTTTTCCTCCGACGGGGAGGCCTGTGTCTTCCAAATCCGGGTCGGCATTCTCGTCCACCGGCACCAAGAACCGAGTTTGTTCCACAAGCTTCACGTTCAGAGCCCGAGGACTGGGATGTGGCTCGTTGTTCAGCCAGGTCGACTCTTCTCCTCTGCCGTTCCCTGTCGCGCTGAGAACGAGACCGTCGGCTCTGCCTGAAACCACTGCTTCGGCTCGGACCCTCCATGTTAAAACGAATCCTTTAACTCCAATCAGTCCGAAGGCACTTAATTTCAAGTCCTGGTCCGGTCAAAGGCACCAAACCGCAAATGAACCACCACCACACAGGCCCTCTGAGGAGCCTCTGTTTAAAATGGCGTTTATAGTGCCAGTGTCTATTATTTAGAATCCTCTGAAAATAGTATTTCGGCATCGATGCCTTTCTTACGCCGAATTTTGTGTGTCATTTCAATAGAATGCAAATAAGAAAAATAAGGTATACAGAAATTCATAACATGTTCATGACATGCAGAAATGTCAGGACAGGGCTGATTGTGTCTCGTAGAAGGCTAACGCTAGCTAGCTAGCGAGCAAGGACTTCAGCCGACAACCGAATGTACGTATGTAAACAAAAAGAAAAGTCTGCCGTACTGACAAAACAACACAAATTAACAGTTCATATATTTTCAAATATAGTTTTCGTTTACCTCAGCATTATTAAATGTCACCCGTTTTTCTACAAACTCCAACACTTCGACCGGCTTTGACAAGATAATTTAGGGAATTAGCCGAACGTTAACGTTAGCCAATTAGCGAGGCCAATAACCCAGATCTCCGACGCTAGGAAACAAGCCACCATGGTACGGGTTTTCATTCATTTAAGAATTGTAAATGATAGGATGCAGTGTGGTTTGCTTCAACTAACAGGTAAAGCTCGCCTGCCAGAATGGAATATCCTGTTGTTCCGACAGTTCTGTTCAGACTCCTCGGATTCGGTTGTTCCCTTCGTGTTTTGCCTGTTAGCCAATTAGCCTTAGCATGTCTGTAGTTCACCACGGAGATAATATATTCAGCAAACTACGTAAGAATAAAACTATTCTTAAAACAGTTTTGAAAATACAGGCAGGAAGAAGAGCAATCTTGTTAATTGGTGATTTGCAGCCGCGTGGACATGTTCCACTGTCAAAATACTAGGCCGATGCGAATGGTCGAAGTCGCACCACATCAAAAGAAAGACGTAGCGTTAGTGTTAGCACTCTTGCTAACTAGCCGAACGGGCAGTTAGAAGGCTAATCCAAAAACAACATTTTTTTTAAGTGAGGAAAAACTGCAAGTTTATATTAGAACCGGTCAGCCCAATAGAAGCGGCTTGTCGCTCCTTCACGCAAGAAAATGATTTCCTTCCACCTCCATCATAAAGAAAATATTTAAGGCCCGCATTTCAAAGCCGCGGTCTTGAGTTCCATACACAAGGGTGTCGGCCAAGCCCTCATTGGGCTGGGCAACTCCTACATGCAGCCTTGACTGTGTAATCCAATGTTTAGAAGAAGTTGAGGGTACTCGCCGACGTCTTCATTAAATGTATCGTATTCCTAATCCAGTCTGCAAGTACACAAATAGAAAAGCAGTACGACTTCAGTGCTGCCTCTCTTTAAAGATCCCGAATAATTGGAAAATTTATCGCAAAAATGTACAGACACAACCCCTGTCAGCCGTGCAGTGCATTGTGTGCGTGATTCTTCTTCCTCCCTCATGATAGTATGAATTTGTAAAGATATATAGTACATACTGCCACCAAGTGGAATTTGTTAAAACTAGCCGACCTGATCAGTGTTCACGTAAAATAAGGACAATTATATTATCAGACCGCGAATAACGTTCAATGGAAATCAACGATTGATGATTTCCACTAACAGCATTTTAAGCGTATTGTGGACTGCATTACATAAATTACTTAAATTCAACATATCAATTAGACTTATATCTGCAGAAATATATAATACGTCCTAGGACCATAAAAACATACCCAAAGTCATACATTTGCTTTTGTTCTTTAATTTACAGTCGTCAATACATAACATAAATGCGATTTTGTATACATTCAATATTTATACAACATGGATGGATTAAAAAAACATTTAGAACTGAGAATACACAGATATACATGATCTCCATCATGGATGTGGAGGAACTTGCTAATGTGGTCCATCATGACCTGCTCTCGAGAGTCCTGTGTGACAGCAGAGAGTGCAGCAGAATGCCTGTTGCTACAGACACATTCAGAGACTCTATACCCGGGATCAGTTGCCTGAAAGGTGGGATGGTAAGGATGGTTTGACAATGAGAGAACAATTTTTGTGACATGCCCTCCCCCTCCCCACCCATTAACAACAATGTAGGTTTGGTCATCTGGAAATCAGAGCAGCGAGTAACCACAGTGGAACAGTCCTCCGTTAGAGTTCCCATGGTGCCAACCACATGCCATCCCTGTGATACTTTCAACTCCAGCATTTCTTCAAGATTTTCATAGCAATAAATGTCCATGACTTCCATAGCACCTGAACTAGCCTTGCTCACTACTGGTGTCAATGGGCAGCTATTGTGGAGACCAGTGGCCACTTTGTCTACGCCAAGGAAATAGGCTGAGCGCAGAATAGCTCCAAGGTTCATTGGATCTTGAATTCCATCCAGCACAAGCCAAAGGGGTATCATACCACTTCTCTTGACAGATGTGAAGGCCGGCTCCTCGGTAAGATAACTCAGTGGACTGGCCTGAAGACAGACTCCTTGATGAACACGCCCAGGAGAAATTCGGTCCAGATGCTTCTTAGTTACTCGTTTGATCTGCACTCCTCGTCTGTGAGCCTCTTCACAAACCTTAATGACAGAGGTCCTGCGAGAAACGTCGCCCTCTTTAACTAAAAGTTTGAAGGCCTTTCTTCTTCCAATGGTTAGTGCCAAGAGACATGGAGAAATACCAAAAACAACATCATAGTTTCTGTCGTCCTTGGTTTCCCTTGTTACATTCCCACGTACAGGCTTTTCTGAATCGGCAGTAAAGTCTTCAAAACTTAACTTATGAAGATCTTCTGTTCTGCGATCTTCTTGAGATCTTCGCTGTAATGGGTTATTTTTCTTTAGAGCTTCACTTTGGGCACGATGCTGTTGATATTTACCCTCAGACCGCATTTGGCCCTGCGACCCATTGGAGACAATCTTCTTGCTACCCAAATAATTACGTTTTGGCACAGGTAGTATGGCGCAGTCCTTGGAACACAGAGGTTTATTTGCGACATGGTAAAGGGCAAACTGAGTGCCAATTACCTGCTTTCCCCAAGAAGACTTGAGCATGCTGCAGCAGTACTTAGATAGCAATCGTTGTTGACACGCAATATTCCACAAGCCCATGTTTATAATTAGATGAAACTAACAACGGATTTCATTGAATTAAGGCGTACTGGAGGAACCAAGTTGTACATCTGCGTGTCCACTCTTTCCCCTATCGTTTGGCAATCTCAATAAATAACGCTGCCCATGTTCATTTAGCACTCAACAAACTTGTTTTTCCACCAGCATTAGCTAATACCCGTTCATGACAAATGACATGTGTATTCCCTTCGGAAGTACAGCAGCTATTTATCTGACGTCATGTCCGGGATCGGAAGCCACCTTGATACGGAAGTGTACCATTAAAGAAAATACACCTTAAAAACAAATCGGGTTCGAGTCAACCATTACGCATCCAAATTACTTAGTTTTTTGTTCCTCGGTCATTGGTCATCGAGTTAGACCACATCTGCTTCAAGGTAAGACTAACACAAGACATATTTTATAAGTCAGACAAAAGATTGGCGTTTCTATTTCTAGCTAGCTTTACCGAAGGGAGAAGAAAACAAACGTACCCTAGTGAACCAACGTTAGGCCGTATGGAAATTGATTATTAAATAGTGAAAACTAGTCGCAATTGTTTAACACTTGAGCAAAACCTAAACATGACAATGCTGTCTTGATTGTTAAAAAAATATAGACTAGTCTCAATAGTTTGTCAGCTGAGTCATCCTACTGTAAATCAACTTGAATAAAGATTAAGATTGATGTCAATCTTTGTCTTTAATCAGTTGATCTTTGTATACGTAGATATGAAATGTTCAAGTTACTGTTTGAACTAGTTAGTATCTTTCTTTCACGGTTCATCTGCGAAGATGATTCATCTTTTTTTATTTCGTTTTACTTAGTTTCTTGTCATGTGACCTCTACTATTTATACTCGTACTTCAACTATCTCCCTTTTCTTATTTTAAAGATGGACTTCCTCTTCGGGGCAAGAAAGACCCCAGAGCAGATGCTGAAACAGAATCAACGGGCACTAAATAGAGCCATGAGAGATCTGGACAAAGAACGTCAAAAGCTGGAGCAGCAGGAGAAGAAAATCATTGCTGACATTAAGAAAATGGCCAAACAGGGACAAATGGTAGCGTAATAGTTATGTACCCAGTTTAAATGGAGTATAAAGAATAACAATAGAATGTGTCACAATTCAAGTTATTGAGCTTTGTCACTATATTTGTTGTTATTGCAGGATGCCGTCAAAATAATGGCTAAGGACTTGGTTCGCACGCGGCGCTATGTCAAAAAGTTCATTATGATGAAAGCCAACATCCAGGCAGTCAGTCTCAAGATCCAGACACTCAAGTCTAACAACAGTATGGCAATGGCAATGAAGGGTGTCACAAAAGCCATGGCCACCATGAACCGACAGGTCAGTTTTAATTATTTTTTTGAGTTCTGGGACAGAGCTATGAAAGAGAAAAACATTTAGGTTTCATATTTAAGACGATCTACAGGTTATTACAAATACTTGTATAAGTGTATTCATTTAAATTTGAATTGTTATTCCCAGCTCAAACTGCCTCAGATCCAGAAGATAATGATGGACTTTGAGCGACAAAGTGAAATCATGGAAATGAAAGAGGAAATGATGAACGATGCCATAGATGATGCCATGGGTGATGAGGATGACGAAGACGAGAGGTGACGGATTGAGAGATGTCTATATTATGATCCCAAAACCAGATTTTACAAATCACTAATTGCGTTCTATTCCATGTACAGTGACGCCATTGTGTCCCAAGTGTTGGATGAACTGGGTCTCAATCTGTCAGATGAACTTTCAAGTAAGAAAACATCAGTGTTGTTGACTAATGACTTGTATACAATGTACATCGTGTCACAATGTATTACATTCTCAATATTATATATTTACACATTTAATATTGTAAGCATGTGTATGATGAATTCTTCTTCCCATCGTTTGCTTAGGTCTGCCCTCGACGGGAGGGAGCCTCTCCGTGGCCGGCGGGAAGAAGGTGGAGCCCCAGGCGGCCCTGGCCGACGCAGACGCAGACCTGGAGGAGAGGCTGAACAACCTGCGGAGAGATTAAACATGGGGAACCTGTCAAATAACATGCACTTTGGTTCCTGTTTTTTAATAACACACAATAGTGTTAGTAAATGGTAAATTGTAAAAAAAAAAGAACAAGGTATATGGCTTTTTGTGGAGGCAGATTTACATTGTGTGACGTGTATCTTTTATCAACACACAATGTGGTAATTTCTGAAGGAAAAATATTGCGCGTGTGCGTGCGAACACTAGCTTCCATTTGCATGACTTATTTTGCCCATTTTATTAACACTATTTAAAAACCCAAAGTTGAGAGTAGGTAATGCTGTATCAGTTACCATTTGATAAGTTTCACATACTGCACACTTTGTACCTCAGACTAGTTTCCATGAATCATTGTGGAGTAGAATATGTAAAGGTGTATCATTGGTTTATCTCCTTTTTGTATTTTTATTTAGCGTTTTATGCTTATCATAGCAGCACAAATTTGGACCGGGACAGACATAGGTGAGGATGGTACAGCAAATGTTTAACAAATGGATATTTAATCAGCCTTGGGGTTTTCTTAATAAATGGCTAATGAAACGACATACATTTTACAAAAAATATAATTGATAAGCATTGAATGGATTTTGCCCTCACCGCACGGTGCCTGGTTCATATAACCATTTTAAGCGTATTAGTTCTGTTCAGATGTTCAGATGAGTGGTCATGTTTATATATATATGCAAAATGGTGTTTTTTCTTCTTTATTCAATAAACGTTTCCTTTTCCAGGTTTGGTTGGACTATTTATGTTACCTTAAACCATAGCAATATGTAAAGCAGAGCTAAGTGTCCTGACAATTTAAAATAAAAAAAACAATTTTTACAAATATATTTTCTGTTCATATACAATCCAGCTGTAGTTGAAGATTCTTGGAAACCTATAATCGTAGACATTACACTTGTTTTATTCCAAAACAATCAGAACTTTCAAAACTCAATTATTTTGCCAACATACAATCATAACAGAACAATATTTAAAGTACTCGACACTTAAACATTAAATAATAAAAAAATAACAGCCATGTTCTATGTACAGTTCTTTCTTGAAGCTATGTACAGACCATTCTATTTTTCCAAAATGATCCTAAACATGTTTATCGGTTATGTTAAAGAGGCGAAACACCACTATTCTTATTAGTTGAGCAGTAAAAAGGCAAAACATCCAGAAATGTATCTGGGTGATTGTACTGGCAGCCTCTTCGAGCACACTTGGGGACAAAGCCAACATCTACAGCTAAAGAATGACTAACTTTTTTTCTAAACTGGTACACTTGAATTTTGGATAATTGCATACTTCAGAGACCAATGCATACATACGTAGCATAATTACTCCACAAAAGCATTGGCTTAAACAAAAATGTCAGGAACAAAACTTCCAGCGTCCAGAACTCATGCGCTCAAAAACCTAAAAACACATTTTATTTTCTTCCAATGAACAGAGTTTACACTCCTTTCAACGATATGTCATGTTATCAATCAGGAACTGGTCAGCTCTAAAGGAGCCCATGCAATTTTCACAGGAAACCAAGCAAATTACATAAAACAAGAACCAAAGACCCATAGGGTGATGGGTCAAATTTCCCTCTCGTCTCGTATGGCGAGGCTGGACCAGCCTTTGTTTTCAGCAAGTTAAGTGTTCCCAGCATCTTTCATGCTCTGTTTGTTATATTGCATGTATTTAACCTTGTAATATAATTTCTTTAAATTTCTGGACATGCAAAGCGCGGACCACAATTCCATCCACATTACAGTATATGCTCATTAACAACCTTTTGTTTCATGTTGTGCGCGCACAACAAATACTATCCTTACTGTACATACAGAACATTACAGTCCAAATTAGTTGTTCAATGAGGCAGACAATACAGTTGGAAAGTGTGGTATCCAGGAGCAAGCGCTGGCTGCGGCAATGTTGCCTAAACCGAAATGTAAAATAAAACCTCTGAAGGCCGCCAGGATTTGTCTCCAAATTCTTTAGTTTTTGCCTACTTGACTAGGATATAATAATTTTTTTCAAGCAATACAATTTACACATTCATGTCATAAAAATCAATAAAGGATGGCTCAGATTTCACAAAATGTATTTCAAATGTCTTACAAGACATGCATATGCTTTTGTTTTTCCATTTGTAGAAATAAAACCCAGCTGAAGGATGCTTTAACTTTACTGTTAACAAAGAGAAATATAATGGGACAACATCTATTTAGTCTCCTTTTCAGACGAATAAGTTAGGACAGAATTGACCACGGTTAATAAGTGGTGCAGCCATTTCCAGATCTGCATTGCGTTCCAGCATTTGGCTGGAGATCAGCTGGTCTGTGATATTCAGATAAGTAAGATCCACTTTCACAGAGTGAGAGTTGTTGTAATAGCCAGATACTGAAACAGGCCTGTTCTGCCCAGAGGAGAACAAGTAAGAGCTGGGAATGGAGTAACATTGTTCCTTGGTAGCTGCGGTATCACTTCCGACAGGTCCGATGGGGGGTGTGTTTTTTGGGAACCTCGATGCGGCAGCGGCTTCGGTCGTCGAGCCACGGCAACTCAAAGATCCTGCCACATGGAAACACAATTGACCATTTGAAGGCAAACCAATAAACAGTCTAATTATGCAAGACCTATGGTTCATTACATTTAACAAGTTGTCATTTGAAAAGCTTTATACAGTCCCACTGAAACAATTTGAACTTACTGTTGTGTGAGTTTTGGTAGTGGTCGTCCAAATGCAACCACAGGGAGGAAGGGGGTGATGACTATTGACTCAACTGGTAGGAAAGAGAAAATGAGAAACATCAAGTCCAGTGTCACGAATCACAACTAAATAAATAGATTCATTGATGCAAAATTCTTCTCGAGTGGATGGCATGCTAAGGTACTCCAACGTACCGTCCTCAGAGTCGGGGTAGAAGGAGGAGAGCTCCGGTTCCCCCTCTGGTTCTCTGACCTTCTTCTTGTTCATGCGTTGCTGCAAACGCTGAAACATGCGCTGCTCCCGAATCCGCTGTATATCCCATCTGCACGCAAAGAAAAACACAGGAACAATTCACTTTCACAGTCTATGGGGACAGAAGAGGACATTGACGATGCATGTTGTAGTAGCACATGAACGGTTCGAAATTGACATAGGACCACGGAAAAAAAACATGTTTCGTGTGTTACACACCGTTTCCTCCTTTTCTCATCCAGCTCTAGCTTCAGGTGGCGCTTCAGGTATACGTTGTCATCCAGCGCCTGGAGAAAATGACATGTTATTCATTAATGGGGTACAACGCTTAAGTGATGGGATATTGTGGTGAGTGTGGAGGCCCAGTGACGGCTCACCTCAGGGATACTATTAGGATCGTCCACATCCAGGGGCTCTATGCAGTTCTCCCTCCAGGAAGGAACTGAGAGAGACGAAGACAAAAACATTGTTTACATTATGAATTCGTAAAAAATGTACATATTCTTCATGTTGATAAATATATTATACGATATTCATGTGAAAGGAACAGACGTATGCAATGGGTCCACTCACTGGCTACGTCTTCCTCCTTCTTCGGGGACGTCTCTCTCAGCGGGGACAGGGGCGGTTGGTGCCAGCAACACAGGTACATCTCTGTGGTGCACATGAAGGGCAGCTCCTCCATCAGCGAGCAGAACTCTGGTTCCTCTTTGCAGGGAAGCAGCGAGTCTCTCTCCTGGCCTATCCTCATGGGCCCCGCCTTCTCAGGGGTCTCCTTGCTGCGCAGCTCGCGGTGGTAGGGGGAGCCAGGCCGCATCTCCAGCTTCTGGGGGCTGGACTTGGGGCACTTGCCCCGCTGCTTCTGGAGCTTTGGGTCCCCGAAGCAGATTTTCCTGTGGGGAATAAAAGCAAGAATTAAATAATGGCTGCATGAGTTTTGTTTTGATTGTTTGAAAGTTTTGTTTGAAAACATTGCTTTTAAAATGTGTGGTTGGACTTAACAAAAACCAGTCAAATCTAGTCCATGCGTCCTGGGGTTACAGCCTACGTTACCTCTTCTGGCCCTTGCCGCCCCGGCTGAAGGCAAGAGGCGTGGCCTGCTCCGAATGCGGGCTCTCCTCCACATCCAGGTCCCACATGTCGTCCTTATCGGGGGTCCAGGGCTCCAGCGGCTGGAACAGACGCTTGTCGCGGGGGTCCTTCTTGGTGAGCTGCAGACGGCGCTCCATGCGCTCGATCCGTGCCAGCAGCTGGAACCGACAGGAGATAGTGTGCATACCATCACTTCACAACTGATTACAAAGACCCGTGCATGTAAACATTATCACAGATAAAGGCAATAAACATTGCGGACACTACATACCGTCTCCTTTTCGGCCTTGAGCTCATCGATCTCCTTGTCTTTCGATTGAAGTTGTTGCTGCTGTTGCTCGATGAGGTCCAGTTGGAGGAGGAGAATCTGCCGTAAGCAGTTGGCTTGAGAGTGGGGGTTGGCCGGGGACTTTCGGATGTTCCGCCACTTGCCCTCCGAACTGAGCTCAATGGATGCTGTGCCCAGGACCCCGGGACCAACCCCCTTTGCGCTCTCATCACCACCCGCTTCCTTGGGGTTATTGTTTATTGCCATCTGCGGGTTATCCATATTGTCAATGGGGAGAGGTTTGCCTTTCACTGGGGTTCCCTCACCCCCCATTTGTCTGACTGGGGACAGTATCCCCGCGGTTGTATTGTCCTCTTGAAGTACTTCTGCGACGGTGGCAGCGCGAGTAACTTCGCACGTTGTGTAATTCTGGTCTAAACCCGTGGACTTGGTGGGGATGTCAACCCCCTGAACGTCTTGAACATTGAGTATAACGTCACAGGTCTCTCTCTTGAGGCTAACGGGACTCGCGGTAGCGACACCAATCTTTTTCTCAAAGTCGATCGTGTCAGCGTTTAGCTTGAATCCCGTGTTAGGATACAGCGTCGATCTCAAAGTCATGGCGAACACAATGGGTTTTCATTCTGCATGTATTAACAGCGGTGTCCTGCGGTAACAATTCTTCTGGCCCTGCAAAAGACGAAAGAAAGGTGTAGCGTTCAGTGGAAAACATGTCGTCTTTTCTAGCTGCAGACACCACATGAGGTTACCACGACTGTTACGATAACTGTCTCTAATCCCCATCCATTTCGAAATTGCTTGACTTGATTTGATTTAAAGTGTGAGGTACGCTGCACAGTCAACAACACAGACATGCTAAAATGGTAAGTGGCCAGATAGGTGGGTGGCATGCATCTCCTTACTTCGCCTGAATAGATTTTCCAGAAAATGAGCCATAAACAAGGGCTCGGGAGTGGCTACGTAGGACACTGGCGGCAGCCATCTCCTCCATTTTGCTTCTCGCCAAATGATGAAAAACAATAACAGCCAGCTAGCATGCTAATATTAGCTAACTGTCTTACGGGCAAAGTGCGGCGTCGTTGCTATACATTTAAAACGTAAACGTTGAAATTAGTTTAGGTTGAATAATAATGGTGAATTGGATAGACGTCAATATAACGTTAGAATTGTTAAACCATACCTACAAGTGCCTTCTTGTTCCCTCCTCAAGACTTATTTAAAGCGCCGACTACAGCGCATGCGTAATTTGCTGGCTGGATGACTTGTCCCAAGGCGGACGATAGAGGGAGCTAGAAGGTGAAATGCGTGGGCGTTGATGTATGCGGGTCTGTGTCAATGCTAGAGAAATGTCCTGCACAATTGTATTGTATCCATTCATAAGTAAATAAAGCCTAAAATATTTAATAATGTTAAATAAATTAGAAATGTTGCTAAATGAGTTGTGGCACTGGGGTACAGAATCGGTTTCATATATAATCATATGATCATACATTGTATGGTTTATTAGAGAAAAAACACTGCGTTTGATGTGTATAAAAATACTCTTAGATACTTTGCTTGTATCAACGGGTTATTACTAATTCATATCATATACTAATAACTTCATCCATTCCAACTGCATGTAGTTCCAGAAGAGGATTCTGACCTGCCAGTTCGCCCCGGCAGAAGGAGGCAGTGCTAGCAAGTTATTATTACTTAATACCAACGAAGAAGTTGGTTGCTTCCTGGTTCTTTGACATAAAACAAAACAAAAAATGTCACACGTCTTTGTTGGTGTTGCATATTTCTGATTGCGGCAACATGCCTTAATAGTCAACAGTAATTTCGCATGCTATGTCTGGTAACGTAAGGACATTTTCACCTGAGAATTTGAAGATTTGAAGAGCTCGTGAATTTCAGGAACATTGTCCAGTCAGACACCATTAACAAAGTTAATCTGGTTGTACGCTACAAATCTCAAATCGTCAGTCATCTGAACGTGTGACAAGAAAGCAAGATGCATAGAAGGGGGGTTGGCGCTGGGGCCATTGCCAAGAAGAAGCTTGCAGAGGTATGTTATATTGTTTTTATGTCACTTCAATGTTTTTGTCTGAGTTTGAGATACACATTGAGATATACACTCACCGGCCACTTTATTAGATACACCTGTTCAATTGCTTGTAAAAACAAATAGCTAATCAGCCAATCACATGGCCGCAACTCAATGCATTTAGGCATGTAGACGTGGTCAAGACAACATGCTGAAGTTGCTGAAAGCATCAGAATGGGGAAGAAAGGGTGTTTAAGTGACTTTGAACGAAGCATGGTTGATGGTGCAGGGCAGGATGAATCCATGCTTTCATGTTGTTTACGCCAAATTCTGACCCTACCATCTGAACTTCGCAACTGAAATCGAGACTCATCAGACCGGGCAAGATTTTTCCAATCTTTTATTGTCCAATTTTGGTGAGCCTGTGCAAATTGTAGCCTCAGTTTCCTGTTCTTAGCTGACATGAGTGGCACCCGGTGGAGTCTTCTGCTGCTGTAGCCCATCTGCTTCAAGGTTGGTCGTGTTGTGCGTTCAGAGATGATATTCTGCATACCTTGGTTGTAACGAAACTTGGTTGAGTTACTGTTGCCTTTCTATCGTCTCCAACCAGTCTGCCAATCCTCCTCTCACCTCTGACATCAACAAGGCTTTT